>SKCR01001528.1:0-35841 GCA_019454045.1 Zanthoxylum bungeanum | reverse complement strand
ATGTGTGAATAGTGAATTCGCTAGGCGTAATCATTTATTTACGACGCAACGGAAAATTTGCTAATTAGGAATTAGCGAAATCGAGCCCGAGTGTGATTGCGAGCGCATTCGTATTTCGAATTCGAGTGCAGCAACACAAGTCACATCAAGCGTCAAATCTTCGTCACTTTGAGTGATTGATTAATTGATGGATGTGATTGATTGATTGATGGATTGACTTACATCATATCACTTATTAAAGTGACTTTGAATAGTGATGTAAGTAGTGTAATAGTGATTTAGTGGTTGAGTAATTGATTTACATTTTTTATTTGATAAATTAAATGGAAAAGGCTTATTATTTTTTAGAAAAATATATAGACAACTTTGAAATCAATTACACATTCATAAAAACACCAAAAACTCCTTTCTCTCTCAAGTCACTCACACCCAAAATGGCTCTTTTCTTTCTTCCATTTCAGCTCACTGCCGTGAGATAGGGGATGCAATGAGTGGTTTTCATGGTGAAAACGCAAGTGCTAGCACACTTACGACTATTGCGAAGGTGTGTTAGGGAGGTTCACCCATGAGGCGGGATCCATTCGACCAAGTTTGGAGCTTCAAAATGAGATCCGAAACTGCCCAAACCAGTGAAGAATTCTGCACCAGTGGGCGTGACCAAGGCATTGGAGTTTTGGCTTCATTGGTCTTCAAATCGACACTCAAACGATCGATGTGAGTATTCGCTATCTCCATTGGTGTATTCACGCATTATTTCATGTCTTGTTTGATCTTGGGACCTAGATAAAACCTAACAGGCATCAGCTTCATGTATGTTTGTTATAGAAATAAACATGTCTACTTCTATTATTAAAAAATAGATTTTTGATTCTGGTTGTGGTTGTGGTACTCATATATGTTCTGATGTGCAGGATCTGTAGATTAACAGGAGACTGGCCTCATGGGAGTTTGATCTACGCTTTGGAAATGGGACTCGAGTCACCGTTTTGGCCGTTGGGACTTATATTTTGGAACTGCCCTCGGGGCATGTACTAAACTTATCAGACTGTTATTTTGTACCTAGTTTGACTAGGAATATTATATCTAATCTTTATTAGCCCAATATGGGTATACTTTTGTTTTCGAAAACACTGGGTGTTTTATGTATAAAAATGATATGGAGATATGCAGTGCTGATGTGAATAATGGTCTTTATATTTTGAATATAAATCAATCTCAAACATATAATGTAACAAACAAAAGGCTTAAACTAAGTAACAAAGAGAAACTTATATGTGGCATTGTCGTATGGGACACATTAACAAGACTCGCATATCCACACTTTTGAAGAGGGGTACTTGGACGGATTTGATCCAAATTCATGTGACGTCTGCGAATCTTGTTTATTAGGCAAAATGCCTAAAACACCTTTTTTTAAAATATACGGTTGGACCGTGGTGGAGAATACTTGAGCAATGAGTTTCTCGATTACTTGAAAGAGTATGATATTCTTTCACAGTGGACTCCTCCCGGAACACCTCAATTAAACGATGTGTCCGAATGGAGAAACCAAACTTTGTTGGACATGGTAAGGTCGATGATGAGTCGCATTGAGCTACCTATTTCCTTCTGGGGATATGCATTGAACAGTGCAGTACTTATTTTGAATAAGGTTCCGTCAAAGTCTGTTTAACAGACTCCGTATGAAATATGGACAGGAAAGAAACCAGGTTTCTCATTCATGAAGATTTGTGTTTGTTGTGCATACGTTAAACGTTTGGATGGTACCAAACTAGAACCCAAATCGGATAAGTGTCTATTTGTAGCTTATCCTAGGGAAACCAAATGATATTACTTCTACAACCCACAAGAGAACAAAGTATTTGTTGCTCTACATGCGGTTTTCCTTGAGAAGGAATTCCTAAATGCAGTGGTAAGTGGGAGGAAAGTAGAACTCGATGAAAATCAGAGTGATAGTATTCCTGGCACCGATTCCTTAACGGAACATGAACAGTTCATCAGGGATGAGACTGTACCATAATCTTCGAATACATAAGGACCACATAGGTCAGAGAGAGTCAAAAAATAACCTGAGAGGTATGGGTTTCTGATCTCATCTTATGTGGATATTAATCTTATTGAGGAAGACGAACCGGCTACGTATGAGGAAGCGATACAAGGTAGACTCTGGTTTATGGAAGATGCCATGAAATCCGAAATGGATTCCATGTACACCAACCAAGTTTGGACACTGGTTGGTGCACCAGAAGGCGTAAAGCCTATTGGTTGCAAATGGGTCTTCAAGAAGAAGACCGACATAGATGGCAACATACAAACGTACAAAGCTAGAATTGTAGCGAAAGGATATTCTCAACGACATGGTGTCGATTAAGATGAAACTTTTTCACATGTTTCCATGATTAAAACCATTCGGATAATGCTTGATATTGCTGCATATTTCGATAACGAGATATAACAGATGGACGTCAAAACCACTTTCCTTAACGGAAACCTTTTGGAGGATGTTTATATGCAATAGCCTGACGGTTTTGTCATACCAAAACATGCAGACAAGGTTTGCAAGTTTAAACGATCCATTATGGATGAATCAAGCATCGCGTTCTTGGAACCAACGTTTTGATGAGATCATAAAAGAATATGATTTCATTCAAAACGAGGATGATCCTTGTGTATATAAAAAGGTTGGTGGGAGCGCACTGAAATTCATTGTCTTTTACGTTGATGATGTATTTATTGGGTTTCTAAGTTGTCCCAAGATCATTTCAAGTAATGAAATCAAGTGAATACACAAAGAAGAATAGCGGAATTAAACTTACTTTTATCGGATTTTGGAGGTATTGAATACAAGACCTTTTGCCTTTGAGAAGTCTCCAAGCTTCCTCTTTTGAATGTTGAATCCATGCTCCAAGCTTTGTTCTTTGATTCCAAGCTTTTGGGATGGTTTCCCTATCACCTTGGATGATTCCTTTAGTGTGCTAGCACTTAGAAAATTTGCAACAAATTTTTTATCTTCTTCCTTGCAACTCTCGGCAATGAGAACAAAAGAGAGGGAACATGTTTTCCTTTGTTGAATCGTGAATGAGAGAGAGAAGGAGCAAGTTAATTTTGTTGACTTGTGTATTATGTTTTCTAAAAACAAAATATCATATACCAAATCTCAAAATTTGGTAAAAGTCAATCCCATGATTACACACAAAATGTGTAATACAAGTCATCACCATTCCTTTCACCAAAACCCATCACCAAAAAGTAATTAAAGTGACAAGTGATGTGACATGTGGGCCCCACTTGATTCAAAATTCGAGTGGGCCCGCAACACATCCCGGGCTCGAGTTTGCTAATTCCGAATTAACAAATTTTCCGTTGCGACATAATTAAATCAAATTTAATTAAATAATTATGCCAAGCAAAATTACTATTCATATCGCTCGCGAATTAATTCTAAATTAATTCATTTTCCCGAATAAAATCCAATTATAATTCCGCGTCAAAATCTAATTTGGTTTAATATATCGAATATATTATTTTATCGATTAATTTGAATTAATCGTTCTCTCTCTTCAAATAGTATTTTATCCTAGATAAAATCTCTCCGTAATTAATCCTAGATTAATTAAGTTCGAATCATACATCATTGGTGAATCTTCGGGAAGCGACCTAAGAGATCCTTGGATATATTGGCAGTAAATTCGGTCGTCGGACTATCCGAACATGTACGTACCTCATACTACGTTTTTACAGATTTACGAGACATGGTTGGCTTCTAGCAAAGCACCGTGCCTACCGAATTCTCCAGAAATATTCTTAATGGAATATATAATCTTTGTCAGACGTAGTATACGTAGTATTGCGTATATCGATCCAGTATCAGATGTCACATGCAGGGCCTGTGGCTGGAATAGTGTCTGCCATGTACGAAGCATATATCGGATTACAAACAACTAGTCTCTTTAATAGGATAATCATGACCATGTCATATTATCCCGATGGTTGCAACACATTAGAGCACCAGTTCTGTATCCTTGTGTGATCATCATCTCCATATGACCGAAGTGATACTTCCGTCTTGACATCACATCCAATACACTACGATTCTCAATAAACCCAGAAGAGGCATACACAGAGCCTGTTAAAGTCCTGGACGACCAAAACCAAAGTGTATTGATTGTCGCAAGTACTAGCGATGCAAGTCTCAGGTTAAGACCAAATACATCTACCCTGATGCGGATTCCCATAGACACATAGTCATACTACCAATGGGATTCCGCGGGGTCTATCCAGAGCGAAGCTGTTTCCGTAACATCGGTAAACACAACCTCCTATCACACTTGCATAAGTATCCAATACTTAAATATATGAGAACTATGCTGTTACGCTTCCATAACACGCACAAGTGCTATACTAGTCTATTCCGTATTATCGAGTCTAGTCTCGATAATACTATGACTAGGGATATTTAATGATTAAACTGTTATGGATTGATACTATCTCATATCTTGTAATCCGGAACTCATCTTATGGAATTTATTTTATATATAAAGTAATCAAATTAATAAAATGATAAAATGCAATTTCCATTGTCACAATAGTTAATTTGTACAAAAACCATAATGTCTTTTACAAATAGTGACGCTATGGGTCATAATTGTCTAACAATCTCCCACTTGGCCTATAGCCAGTCACTCAAGCATTTAATACCTAAACTATGTACATGTCGCTCAAACTTTTGCTGAGGAATAGCTTTCGTCAGCGGATCTGCAATGTTGTCCTCTAATGCGACCTTCTCGATCTTCATATCACCACGATGTATGATATCACGAATCAGATGGAAACGTCGAAGAACTTGCTTGGAGCGTTGATAAGACCGCGGTTCCTTAGCCTGCGCTATAGCCCCATTATTGTCACAATACAATGGAACGGGCTCAGCTGCTAACGGAACTACTTCTAATCCAATTAGGAATTTACGGATCCAAACTGCCTCTTTTTGCTACTTCAGCTACAACAATGTACTCCACTTCTGTTGTTGAATCGGCAACAGTCTCTTGCTTGGAAGATTTCCAGCTTACTGCTCCGTTATTCAAACAAAATATCTACCCGGATTGCGACTTACAGTCGTCTTTATCTGTTTGGAAACTTGCATCGGTATACCCAGTTACCTCAAGTTCTCCATTTCCATAGATTAAGAAAGCATCCTTAGTTAGTCTAAGATACTTAAGGATATTCTTAACCGCCATCCAGTGACCATCACCTGGATCGGCCCGATAGCGACTACACATGCTCAAAGCATACGAGACATCAGGTCGCGTACATATCATGGCATACATGATCGATCCGAATGTCGAGGCGAATGGTATCTGACTCATGTTGTCTCTCTCATCTTGTGTTTTAGGACACATGTCCTTAGATAGAGTGATGCCATGTGACATTGACATGTGAGCGGAGAAGAGCTTCTTCTGCAACTCATATCTTTGCGATCTAAGATTAGATCAGTGAAGATCATGCAACTTTGCCATCATCTCATAGGGATCTAATCCCTTGTTTTGAGGACGGAATTGCAGAGTCATAGTAGCAAGCATTACCGATTGAGCAGTCGCGTTGTCATCGCTATGAGTCTTCCAAAGCTCTAGCTCAAGCAAGTGATCAGGTCGGGGCTTAGGCCCAAGAGGTCTCTCTATAGTGTAGAGCAACTTCTCGGATCCTAGAACAATTCTGAGATTCATATCCCAGTCTTGAAAGTTTGTGCCATTAAAGACATTATCGCCCATGACAATATCCCTAATGCTTAACTTTCATGTCATCTTAACCGCAATAGTCCAACTATTCGATTAACGATGTATGGGTACAGTCTAACTCTTACAAGAAAAATAATAATATATTAGTCCACTAATAAAATAATTGACGAATTAATTTGAAAGCGCGTAAAGCTAAGTATTTGAACGAAATTGCAAATTCAATACTAGCCTCCCACTATTTTTCGGTGAGCCTCTAACTCTGTTGAGTACTCGGGCAACCTAGTTTCTGTTGGGATTCTACGGTCTAACGGGATCGATTTAAGCAATGAAACAATATGCAAATACATCAAGGAGGTGCGGAATACTCACAATGATCGGTTGAGCGATGCGAAGAACAACAAAACTTCAAGCTTTTCTCCTCCAAGGCTCACGGTAGTGGCTGTTTTGAGCTCCTCAATTTTCGGCCATGGAAGGATCTCCAAGCTCCAAGCTTTCGAATGATGATTCCATGCTCACGGGTGCGGTTCCCTATCACCTTCGCAAGACTCCGGAAGTGTGCTAGCACTTGGTAATTTTTGCCACAAAAATCACATTTACTTCTCCTATCACTCACGGTTTTTGACAGTGAAAAGGAAGATTAAATGGCCCTTGGTCGAGAGAGAGGGGGAGAGAAGAGATAAGAGAGTGTTAGATGTGTTAGGTTAAAATTGATTTCCAAAATCAAATAATAACATATACCAAAATTTGTGAAATGGCTTTCAAAAAGTCAACAAATATTTGGAGGAAAAAATGCATTAAATGCATTCAACAACCCACATCAACTATTCACATCACAAGTGACTTGACATCACATCACTCAAAGTGACAAGTGATTTGACGCTTGATGTGACTAGTGATTTGAAGCTTGATGTGACTTGTGGGCCGCACTTGAATTCGAAATACAAGTGCGCCCGCAAACACTCCCGGGCTCGGCTTCGCTAATTCCAAATAACGAATTTTCCGTTGCGATGTAATTAAATAATTATGCCTAGAAAAATCACTATTCACATCGCTAACGAATTAATTCTAATTAACTCGTTTGCCCGAATTAAAATCTAATTTTAATTCCCTGTCGAAATCCAATTTCGTTTAATATATCGAATATATTAATTTATCGATTAATTCCAAATTAATCGTTTTCTCTCTTTTATTAATATTTTATCCCAGAAAAATATCTCCGTAATTAATCCCAGATTAATTTTCTCTCTCATTTAATTAATCCTAGATTAATAAAGTGCGAGTCATACGTCATCGATGAATCTTCGGAAGCGACCCATGAGATCCCCGGATATGTTGGCAGTAAATACGGTCGTCGGACTATCCGAACACGTAAGTTCCTAAACTACGTTACTGATTTACAAGACAAGGTTGGCTTCTAGCAAAGCGCCATGCCTACCCAATTCTCCAGATATATCCTTACAAGAATATGTGATCTATATCAGACGTAGTAGACATAGTATTGCGTATTTCGATCCAGCATCGGATTTCACGTGCTGGAATTGTGTCTGCCCCGTACGAAGCACATATCGGATCTCTGGTAACTAGTCTCTATATCGGATAAACATGACCTAGTCATTTTATCCCGATGACTGCAGTACATAAGAGAACCAGTTCCGTATCCTACGTGACCATCATCTCCACTATGACTGGAGTGATACTTCCATCTCGACATCACCCCAATACACTACGATTCTCAATATACCCAGAAGAGGCTTACACAGAACCGGTTAAAGCCCTGGACGACCAAAAACAAAGTACATTGATTGTCGCAAGTATTATCGGTGCAAGTCTCAGGTTAAGACCAAATACACCTACCCTGATTCGGACTTCCATAGACACATAGTCATACTACCAATGGAATTCCGAGGGGTCCATCCAGAGGGAAGTTGTTTTCCTTCTCATCGGTAAAACACAACCTCCTATTACACTTGCATGAGTATCCTATACCCAAATATATGAGAACTATGCCGTTATGCTCCCATAACACGAACAAGTGCAATACTAGTCTATTATGCATTATCGATGTCCAATCTCGATAATACTACGACTAGGGATATTTAATGATTAAACCTTCATGGATTGATACTATCTCATATCTGATCAATCCGGAACTAATCATATTGACCTTCTATCATTTATACATCTTGGTGATCTAATCACAAATGATAGAAGAGAATTTCATTTGTCACATAGTTAATTTGTACAACAACACCATGATCTGTACAAATAGTGACGCTATGGGTCATAACTGTCCAACAATCTCCCACTTGGCCTATAGCCAGTCACTCGAGTGTCTTACACCCGAACTATGTACGGTTCGCTCAAATTTTGATGAGAAAATGCTTTCGTCAGCGGATTTGCATGATTATTATCTGATGCGATTTTTTCGATCATCACATCGCCACGATGTATGATCCGAACGAATCAGATGAATAGTAAAGTATTTATCTGGATCGTTGATGAGACCATTAATTCTTTAGCCTGCGTTGTAGCCTAGCTCAGCTGCTAACATAACTATATCTAATCTAATTAGATTTATTATCGACCCAAATGGCTTCTATTACTGCCTCAGCTGCAGTAATAACCCGCTTTTGTTGTTTATTCGGTAACAGTATCTTGCTTAGAAGATTTCCAGCTCACTGTTCCGTTATTCAAACTTTATAGTACCGTTATTACGACTTATAGTCATTTTTATCGGTCAGGAATCTTGCAGTAGTGAACCCAGTCACTTCAAGTTCTCATTCTCCATAGTTTAAGACAGCATCCTTAGATCTCTAAGATACTTAAGGTTGTTCTTAACATCAATCCAGTGGCTATCACTAGGATTGGCCTGATTTTCAATCCATGTGCTCAAAGCATATGAGACACCAGGTCACGTACATTTTTCAATGTAAGAGTTCTCGGAAAGTGCTAACAACTTTAAATCTATCCCATTAGATCTTTATTCCTAGAATAAAGGTTGTCTCTCCCAAGAATTCTATGGAGAATTTTTCATGAAAGCCAAGTTTTCACCGATTATATTATGGGAATATCATTTCCAAGAAATGACATATTATCATTATTTAGGACATTCACTGTCAGTGCGCTCCCACTAACCTTCTTATATACACAAGAATCATTTTCGTTTCGAAATAAATCATACACCATTATGATTACATCAAAATCATAATTCCAAGAACGATATGCTTGCTTCAATCCATACATGGATCGAATAACCTGCAAACCTTGTTTGCTAGTTTTGGTACGACAAAACCATCAGGAAGTTATAAACATCCTCCGAAAGGTTTCCATTTAAGGAAAGCGATTTTGACGTTCAGCTGCCATATTTCATTAATGAAACATGCAGCATTAGCAAGCATTATCCAAATGGATTTACCGTGGCAACAGGTAAAAGGTTTCGTCGTAATCGACACAATGTTGATAACGATACCTTTTCGCTACAAGCCTAGCTTAGTACGTTGGTATGTTGCCTTCCATGTATGTCTTCCTTGAAGACTTATATAGTACCAATAGGCACATGCCTTGCGGTCGGTACAACAACTAGTTTCAAACTTGGTTGATCTACATGGAATCCATTTCGGATATCATGGCACTTTGCCATAATAGGGAGTCGATACCTTGTATCACTTCCTCATACGTAGTCAGTTGTATTCCTCAATAAGATTAAATCTTTATGAGGTGAGATCAGAAACCCATACCCCAGGTTGTTTTCTAACTCTCTCCGACTTACGCGGTTCTTGTGTATTCGAAGATTATTGGTATAGTTTCATCATTGATGAACTATTTGTGTTCCATAAGGAATCAGTGCCTGGAATAGTATTACTCCGATTTTCATCGTTTTACTTTCCTCCCACTTACCACTGCATATCGGTATTCCTCTTAGGAAAACCGCATGGCGAGCAACAATTACATTACTCTCTAGTGAGTTGTATAAGTACTATACTTTGGTTTCCCTAGGATAACCCACAACTTAGGCACTTATC
Source organism: Zanthoxylum bungeanum (assembly GCA_019454045.1). Lineage (NCBI taxonomy): Eukaryota > Viridiplantae > Streptophyta > Magnoliopsida > Sapindales > Rutaceae > Zanthoxylum > Zanthoxylum bungeanum. The sequence goes on along the minus strand of SKCR01001528.1, from coordinate 26,087 downwards.
CGATTTGGGTTCTGGTTTGGTATCATCCAAACGTATGCCCAGCATTCCCAAATCTTCAGGAATGAGAAAACCCAATTTCTTTCCTGTTCATATCTAATATGAAATATGTCTAACAGGTTTTTATGGAACCTTATTCTAAATAAGTTTGCACTGTTTATGCGTATCGGTTGAAGAAAATGGTAGCTCAGAGCGACTCATGATTAACCTTATCATGTCTAATAAAATTCGGTTTCTCTGTTCGGTCACACCATCAATTGACGTGTTCCGGGAGGAGTCCTCATTGAAAGAACACTATACTCTTTCAAGTATATGAGAAACTTATTGCTTAAATATTTTCCACCATGGTCTAACCGTGACGGTATAATACTTTAGCCGATCTATTTGTCTATTTCGTGTCGAAACTCTTTGATTTTATCAAAAGTTTCCGATTTGTGTTTCAAAAGAAACACATAACCATAACGCGATGCCACATCCATAAAGGTCACGAAACATTCATATCCACCTCTAGCCTAGCTAGACATGGCCCACTTACGTCACTATGAACGAGGGCTAACAGATCGGTGGCATTTGCTCATTTACCAAGTAAGAAGTGTTTTAGGCACTTTGCCCAATAAACTAGATTCGTAGACATTATTTGAATATAATCAAATCCGTCCTAGTATCGACTCTTCAAAAGTGTGGATATACGAGTCTTGTTTAATTGTATCCTAGACAACAATGCCATTTATAAGTCTCAACTGATTAATCAGTTTGAGATATTTGTTTATTATGTCATATGTTTGAGATTTATTTATATTCAAAATATAAATACTGTTATTCACATCTAATGTGTTTATCTCAATATCATCTTTATAAAATGAAACACTTTAGTGTTCTAGAATATAAAGGTATACCCGCAATGGGTTAAACCCTAATATAGATATAATGTTTCTAGTCAAACTAGTTACATTTTAACAGTTTCCAAATTTAGATACATACCCGAAAGGTAGTTCCTAAACTTAGGTATCTATGGTTAAAACAGCGACTTTCGTCCCGTTTCCAATTCACAGATTAATCTCAACTAAAGTCAGTATCCTGCTCATAACAGATTCTGCACACCAGTATATATTTATGTACGACATCCAGTATCTAAAATCCAATTTTAATACTAGTTGGGAACATGTTTATAACAAACATATTCGAAGTCAGAGTTTTACACCGTATTCAATTCCTTAATGCCTGCCTTGTCCTTACGGCAGTCACGCTTCCGTGATCCCCGTTTGCCACAATTTAGACAGACATTCTGGGATATGTCTTTTATCTTCCCAGAAGAGTATAATGATTTTGGCTTTGCCCCTTTTCCATACTCCAGAAGCCTTTGGCCAAGCATTGGCCTTCTGGAATATCGAAGTAAGGTGCACCTTGCGCTTCTTGCCTTATTGCAAACTTTGGCTTTGCCTCCTTGAGAATGGCCATTAACTCTCCAAGAGTTTACTATTTAAATTTGTACTTCTAAGATCTGAGAATAGATCTATGAAGATCCTTCAATTTCATTATCATACTATAAGGATCTAATCCTTAGTTCTGATTAAGAAATTAAGGAGTCTTGCGACAAGTTTAATGGATTAAGCACTAAAGTTATCATTACATGAATATTCCAAATATCATGTTCTATTATTTGCTTAACTCCGGGCTTAGTCTTAAGATGTTATTTTATCAAATAAAGTAACTTCTTAGTTTTTCAGGACTATCATGATTCATTATTCCCAATTTGAAAATTAAAGTCGTTTAAATACATTTTCACCCATGATTATGTTTTAAACACCAATCTTTCAATTATCTTGATTGCTATAGTCCAATTATCCAATCAACGATTTTAGGTACTATTTAATATAATGATTACTATAGTGCAACTATATAATCAACTATAATTTAATTGATTAAATTCAATTATATTGATTTCTATAATCCAATTATAAAATCAACTATTAATTGAAATAGTTTGAATAGTCCAACTGTTTAATTAAAACAAATTAATTATTAGTCCAACTAATATATTAATTACGTATTGACGAAATATTTGAATGAGCGCGTATGGCAAGTAAATAAACGAATATTGCAAATTTAATACTTGCCTCCCACTATTTTTCGGCGAGCCTCTAACCTTCTGTGGAGTACTCGGGAAACCTTGTTTCCTAGTGGGCTAGGATCCCATTAAATAACACACAATCTTGACTTTGGCCAACAAATTATATGATAATTAACTAGGTAGATCTCTAAGATCAATTGGGTCCCATCCAATTCCTAGATCCAGTAGGTGGACATCCAAGTCCGAAACATATATCTTATATATGCCAATATATCCAATATATTGCCTAACCTTTTTCCTCTGAATCAACTAAGCCTTGACTTTGGCACAACAGACTTAGTGATCCCAGTTAAGCGGAACCCATTGACCTTGGAAAGCTTCATAATCAATGTCGATGGACAAGAAGTGATCTTGACTTGGCCAACAAATCACAACTTGGACAAGACACCAATATGGAACAAAGCCTTCATGATTCAAACACATCCTCGACGGACAAAGGTCTTGACTTTGGCCAACAAACCAATGCCAGTCTTAGATCTTGAGTAAGAATCACTCATGGAAGGAAAAACGCTTAATATTTTGTGAGGGTTTTTCGCGTGCAATTGGCAACCAATTAATTATCTTTGTTAAAGTCTCATCATCATACACCCTTAAACATGCATTCTAAACACATAATAAGGCGCGTTAGTAAATAAATATAATAATGATATGCGGATGGATACTTAACACATTGTTCCTAGAACAAATCTCTCACTTTCCACTCTCCTGCTAGCACATGTATTACTTCTACCTGATTACATAACAATTCTAAAGAAACCTCATTTACATTGAGGGGAATAAGTGAGAAGAGAAATACAAAGAGTAAGGAGGTAATAGGCTGGACACGTAGGTCCAATTTAATAAATTCTAATTTTTTTACAATTATTTCCAAAATTGCCCCACCCATCTAATATCCATCTGATATACATTATTCATGCATCACAACCATGTATTCACACAAGCATGTTATCAATCAATCTAATCCAATTAATTAATCTGATAATTAATGACCATCCAATGTTCAAACAACGATTTGATTTTGCGCGAGTCAAACTCGTTTTGAGAATAAGTACTCAAAGTACGAATTCTTGAATTAAATTAAACTACAACATTAAATCCAATTTAATATGTATTTAATAGTAATTCATTATTTAATTCCAAATTAAATATTACACTTTATTAACGAATATTTACGACTTAGATTCCAAATCTAATCGTTACGGGTCTCAAAGCCAGATTAAAATCCAATGTCAATTTAATTTATAGTCTAATGGGCTTTTAATTAATTTCTAAGGCATGAACTTTTGGTCAATATGGGTCAAACCCAAATACCAAAGCCCATTTAAGGAATCACCCTTATTTGCCAAGAAACCAATTTAGGCCCATTAGGCCCAATTAAATATTAAAAGTCCATTAGTAATAATTGGACTTTATGGATATGGTTTTGGGCCCAATTGGATCCAACCAATTTAACCTAAACCCATCTTGGTACAACCATGCCCATTAAAGCCCAATTACAACTTTTAAAGCCCAATTTCCAAAATAGGCCCAATTAATTAAATTATCAAAATTGCAAATTTTATAATCTAATTAACCAAAGTGTATTCCATAATTAATTACCCAAATTAATATTTCCAAAACATCAATTAGCCTAATTAATTATGCTCATTCAGATCAAAACATGTCCAACACATTTTAATCAAAAATCAAACCCATTTCATGCTTCATATGTCTCGGCATTTTGGGGATTTACATGTCCAATTCGATTTCAATCAAATTAAATCCAAAATCAATATTACCCAATGTTTTCCAACTCATCCAATGATCAAAAAACACAAAATACCAAGACATTTAGGGCACTATAGATTCGGCCAAGCCAATAAAATTGGGGAAAAATGATCCAATCAACTTTTCATGAAATTGATCCAATACAACTTCAATTAACCATCATTTAAGCATACTCAATCAAGTAATTTTATCAAATCATGCTCAAATACGATTTACCGAATTTTAATCCTAAATTCAAGTTTCATGCTCAACCTCGCTCTGATACTATTGTTGCGATTCTACGGTCTAACCGGGATCGATTTAAGCAATGAAACAATATGCGAATACATCAAGGAGGTGTGGAATACTCACAATGATCGGTTGAGTGATGCGAGGAACAACAAAACTTCAAGCTTTTCACCTCCAAGGCTCATGACAGTGGCTGTTTTGAGCTCCTCAATTTTCGGCCATGGAAGGATCTCCAAGCTCCAAGCTTTCGAATGATTATTCCATGCTCACGGGTGCGGTTCCCTATCACCTTCGCAAGACTCCGGAAGTGTGCTAGCACTTGGTAATTTTTACCACAAAAACCACCTTTGCTTCTCCCATCACTCACGGTTTTTGACAGTGAAAAGGAAGAAGAAATGGCCCTTGGCCGAGAGAGAGGGGGAGAGAAGAGATGAGAGAGAGTTAGATGTGTTAGGTCAAAATTGATTTCCAAAATCTAATAATAACGTATACCAAAATTTGTGAAATGGCATTCAAAAAGTCAACAAATTTTTGGAGAAAAAAATGCATTAAATGCATTCAACAACCCACATCAACTATTCACATCACAAGTGACTTGACATCACATCACTCAAGTCACAAGTGATTTGACGCTTGATGTGACTAGTGATTTGACGCTTGATGTGACTTGTGGGCCGTACTTGAATTCGAAATGCGAGTGCGCCCGCAAACACTCTCGGGCTCGGGTTCGCTAATTCCAAATTAACGAATTTTCCGTTGCGACGTAATTAAATAATTATGACTATCAAAATCACTATTCACGTCTCTAACGAATTAATTCTAAATTAACTCGTTTGCCCGAATTAAAATCTAATTTTAATTCCGCGCCGAAATCTAATTTCGTTTAATATATCGAATATATTAATTTATCGATTAATTCCAAATTAATTGTTTTCTCTCTTTTATTAATATTTTATCCCAGATAAAATATCTCCGTAATTAATCCCAGATTAATTTTCTCTCTCATTTAATTAATCCTAGATCAATAAAGTGCGAGTCATACGTCATCGGTGAATCTTCGGGAAGCGACCCATGAGATCCCCGGATATGTTGGCAGTAAATACGGTCGTCGGACTATCCGAACACGTAAGTACCTAATACTACGTTTTTACCGATTTACAAGACAAGGTTGGCTTCTAGCAAAGCACCATGTCTACCCAATTCTCCAGAAATATCCTTACAGGAATATGTGATCTGTATCAGGCGTAGTATACGTAGTATTGCGTATTTCGATCCAGCATCGGATGTCACGTGCTAGGCCTTGGGCTGGAATTGTGTCTGCCCCGTACGAAGCATATATCGAATCTCTGGTAACTAGTCTCTATATCGGATAAACATGACCTAGTCATTTTATCCCGATGACTGCAGTACATAAGAGAACCAGTTCCGTATCTTACGTGACCATCATCTCCACAATGACTGGAGTGATACTTCCATCTCGATATCACACCCAATACACTACGATTCTCAATATACCCAGAAGAGGCGTACACATAACCGATTAAAGCCATGGACGACCAAAACCAAAGTACATTGATTGTCGCAAGTATTAGCGGTGCAAGTCTCAGGTTAAGACCAAATACACATACCCTGATTCGGACTTCCATAGACACATAGTCATACTACCAATGGAATTCCGAGGGGTCCATCCAGAGCGAAGCTATTTTTCGTACCATCGGTAAAACAAAACCTCATATTACACTTGCATGAGTATCCTATACCCAAATATATGAGAACTATGTCGTTATGCTCCTATAACACGCACAAGTGCAATACTAGTCTATTCTGCATTATCGATGTCCAATCTCGATAATACTATGACTATGGATATTTAATGATTAAACCTTTATGGATTGATACTATCTCATATCTGATCAATCCGGAACTAATCATATGGACCTTCTATCATTTATACATCTTGGTGATCTAATCACAAATGATAGAAAAGCAATTTCATTTGTCACATAGTTAATTTGCACAACAACACCATGATCTGTACAAATAGTGACGCTATGGGTCATAACCGTCCAACAATCTCCCACTTGGCCTATAGCCAGTCACTCGAGTATCTTACACCCGAACTATATACGGTTCGCTCAACTTTTGCTGAGAAAATGCTTTCGTCAACGGATTTGCATGATTATTATCTGATGCGATTTTTTCGATCATCACATCGCCACGATGTATGATCCGAACGAATCAGATGAATAGTAAAGTATTTATCTGGATCGTTGATGAGACCATTAATTCTTTAGCCTGCGTTGTAGCCTAGCTCAGCTGCTAACAGAACTATATCTAATCTAATTAGATTTATTATCGACCCAAATGGCTTCTATTACTGCCTCAGCTGCAGTAATAACCCGCTTTTGTTGTTTATTCGGTAACAGTATCTTGCTTGGAAGATTTCCAGCTCACTGTTCCGTTATTCAAACTTTATAGTATCGTTAATACGACTTATAGTCCTTTTTATCGGTTAGAAAACTTGCAGTAGTGAACCCAGTCACTTCAAGTTCTCATTCTCCATAGTTTAAGACAGCATCCTTAGAATAAAGGTTGTCTCTCCCAAGAATTCTACGGAGGATTTTTCATGAAAGCCAAGCTTTCACCGATTGTATTATGGGAATATCATTTCCAAGAAATGACATATTATCATTATTTAGGACATTCATTGTTAGTGCGCTCCCACTAACCTTCTTATATACACAAGAATCATTTTCGTTTCAAATTAAATCATACACCATTATGATTACATCAAAACGATAATTCCAAGAATGCTATGCTTACTTCAATCCATACATGAATCGAATAACCTACAAACCTTGTTTGCTAGTTTTGGTACGACAAAACCGTCGGGAAGTTATAAACATCCTCCGAAAGGTTTCTATTTAAGGAAAATGATTTTGACGTTCAGCTGCCATATTTCATGAATGAAACATGCAACATGAGCAAGCATTATCCAAATGGATTTACCGTGGCAACAAGTAAAAGGTTTCATCGTAATCGATACAATGTTGATAACGATACCTTTTCGCTACAAGCCTAGCTTAGTATGTTGGTATGTTGCCTTCCATGTATGTCTTCCTTGAAGACTTATATAGTACCAATAGCCACAATGCCTTGCGGTACAACAACTAGTTTCAAACTTGGTTGATCTACATGGAATCCATTTCGGATATCATGGAACTTTTCCATAATAAGGAGTCGATACCTTGTATCACTTCCTCATACGTAGTCAGTTCGTATTCCTCAATAAGATTAACATCTTTATGAGGTGAGATAAGAAACCCATACCCCAGGTTGTTTTTTAACTCTCTCCGACTTACGCGGTTCTTATGTATTCAAAGATTATTGGTATAGTTTCATCTTTGATGAACTATTTATGTTCCATTAAGGAATCGGTGCCTGGAATTGTATTACTCCGATTTTCATCGAGTTTTACTTTCCTCCCACTTACCACTGCATATCGGTATTCCTCTTAGGAAAACCGCATGGCGAGCAACAATTACATTGTTCTCTAGTGAGTTGTATAAGTACTATACTTTGGTTTCCCTAGGATAACCCACAACTTAGGCACTTATCCGATTTGGGTTCTGGTTTGGTATCATCCAAACGTATGCCCAGCATTCCCAAATCTTCAGGAATGAGAAAACCCAATTTCTTTCATGTTCATATCTAATATGAAATATGTCTAACAGATTTTTATGGAACCATATTCTAAACCCAGCATTCTATTTCGTGTCGAAACTCTTTGATTTTATCAAAAGTTTCCAATTTGTGTTTCAAAAGAAACACATAACCATAACGCGATGCCACATCCGTAAAGGTCATGAAACATTTATATCCACCTCTAGCCTAGCTAGACATGGGCCCACTTACGTCACTATGAAAGAGGGCTAACAGATCAGTGGCATTTGCACTTTTACCAAGTAAGAAGTGTTTTAGGCACTTTGCCCAATAAACTAGATTCGTAGACATTATTTGAATAGAATCAAATCTGTCCTAGTATCCACTCTTCAAAAGTGTGGATATACGAGTCTTGTTTAATTGTGTCCCAGACAACAATGCCACTTATAAGTCTCAACTGATTAATCAGTTTGAGCTATTTGTTTGTCATGTCATATGTTTGAGATTTATTTATATTCAAAATATAAATACTGTTATTCACATCTAATTTGTTTATCTCAATATCATCTTTATAAAATGAAACACTTTAGTTTTCTAGAATATAAAGGTATACCCGCAATGGTTAAACCCTGATATAGAGATAATGTTTCTAGTCAAACTAGTTACATTTTAACAATTTCCAAATTTAGGTACATACCCGAAAGGTAGTTCCTAAACTTAGGTATCTATGGTTAAAACAACGACTTTCGTTACTTTTCCAATTCACAGATTAATCTCAACTGAAGTCAGTATCCTGCTCATAGCAGATTCTGCACACCAGTATATATTTATGTACCACATCCAGTATTTAAAGTCCAATTTTAATAATAGTTGCGAACATGTTTATAACAAACATATTTGAAGTCGGAGTCTTACACTGTCTCCAATTCCTTCATGTCTGCCTTGTCCATACGGCAGTCACGCTTCCGTGATCCCCGTTTGCCATAATTTAGGCAGACATTCTGGGATATGTCCATTATCTTGCCAGAAGATTATAATGATTTCGGCTTTGCCTCTTTTCCATACTCCAGAAGCCTTTGGCCAAGCCTTGGCCTTCTGGAATATTGAAGTAAGGTGCGCCTTGCGCTTCTTGCCTTATTGCAGACTTTGGCTTTGTCTAATTTAGAATGGCCGTTAATTCTCCAAGAGTTTAATATTGCAATTTGTACTTCTAAGATCTGAGAATAGATCTATGAAGATCCTTCAATTTCATTATCATACTATAAGGATCTAATCCTTAGTTCTGATTAAGAAATTAAGGAGTCTTGAGGCAAGTTTAATGGATTAAGCACTAAAGTTATCATTACATGAATATTCCAAATATCATGTTTTACTATTTGCTTAACTCCGGGCTTAGGCTTAAGATGTTATTTTATCAAATAAAGTAACTTCTTAGTTTTTCAAGACTATCCTGATTCATTATTCCCAATTTGAAAATTAAAGTCGTTTAAATACATTTTCACCCAGGATTATGTTTTAAACACCAATCTTTCAATTATCTCGATTGCTATAGTCCAACTATCCAATCAACGATTTTAGGTACTATTTAATATAATGATTACTATAGTGCAACTATATAATCAACTATAATTTAATTGATTAAATTAAATTATATTGATTTCTATAATCCAATTATAAAATCAACTATTGATTGAAATAGTTTGAATACAGTCCAACTGTTTAATTAAAACAACATTAATTATTAGTCCAACTAATATATTAATTTACGTATTGATGAAATATTTGAATGAGCGCGTATGGCAAGTAACTAAACGAATATTGCAAATTTAATACTTGCCTCCCACTATTTTTCGGCGAGCCTCTAACCGTCTGTGGAGTACTCGGGAAACATTGTTTCCTAGTGGGCTAGGATCCCGTTAAATAACACACAATCTTGACATACGTCATCGGTGAATCTTCGGGAAGCGACCCAAGGGATCCCTGTGTGATCATCATCTCCATATGACTGAAGTGATACTTCCGTCTTGACATCACATCCAATACACTACGATTCTCAATAAACCCAGAAGAGGTGTACACAGAATCTGTTAAAGTCCTGGACGACCAAAACCAAAGCGTATTGATTGTTGCAAGTACTAGCGATGCAAGTCTCAGGTTAAGACCAAATACACCTACCCTGATGCGGATTCCCATAGATACATAGTCATACTACCAATGGGATTCCGCGGGGTCTATCCAGAGCGAAGCTGTTTCCGTACCATCGGTAAACACAACCTCCTATCACACTTGCATAAGTATCCAATACTTAAATATATGAGAACTATGCCATTACGCTTCCATAACACGCACAAGTGCAATACTAGTCTATTCCGTATTATCGATGTCTAGTCTCGATAATACTACGACTAGGGATATTTAATGATTAAACCGTTATGGATTGATATTGTCTCATATCTTGTAATCTGGAACTAATCATATGGACTTTTATCATTTATATATAAAGTAATCAAATTACAAAATGATAAAATGCAATTTCCATTGTCACATAGTTAATTTGTACAAAAACCACAATGTCTTTTACAAATAGTGACGCTATGGGTCATAATTGTCTAACAGTATTGCTTATTGGCAATGACATTCCCATGCTACAATCGGTGAAAGCTTGGCTTTCATTAAAATTCTCCATGAAGGATATGGGAGAAGCAGCCTTTATTATGAGAATAAAGATCTACCGGGATAGATCTAGTAAGCTGCTTGGACTCTCTTAGAGCACGTACATTGACAAAGTGTTGAAGAGATTCAACATGGAACAGTCCAAGAAGGGACTGTTGCCAGTGTCACATGGTGTCACTCTATCTAAGGACATGTGTCCTAAAACTCAAGATGAGAGAGACAACATGAGTCGGATCCCCTTCGCTTCGGAATTCGGATCGATCATGTATGCCATGATATGTACGCGACCTGATGTCTCCTATGCTTTGAGCATGTGTAGTCGCTATTAGGCCGATCTATGTGATGGTCACTAGGTTGCGGTTAAGAACATCCTTAAATATCTTAGATGAACTAGGGATGCGTTCTTAATCTATGGAGATGGAGAACTTGAGGTAACTGGGTTTACCGACGCAAGTTTCCAAACCGATAAAGACGACTGTAAGTCGCAATCTGGGTACATATTTTATTTGAACAACGGAGCAGTAAGCTGGAAATCTTCCAAGCAAGAGACTGTTACCGATTCAACCACAGAAGCAGAATATATTACTGCAGCTGAAGCAGCAAAAGAGGCAGTTTGGATCCATAAATTCCTAATTGGATTAGGAGTAGTTCCGTTAGCAGCTGAGCATGTTCCATTGTATTGTGACAATAATGAGGCTATAGCGCAGGCTAAGGAACCGCGGTCTCATCAACGATCCAAGCATGTTCTTTGACGTTTCCATCTTATTTGTGAGATCATACATCGTGGCGATGTGAAGATCGAAAAGGTCACATCAGAGGACAACATTACATATCCGCTGACGAAAGTTATTCCTCAGCAAAAGTTTGAGTGACATTACATAGTTCATGTGTTAGATACTTGAGTGACTGGCTATAGGCCAACTGGGAGATTGTTGGACAATTATGACCCATAGCGTCACTATTTGCAAAAGACATTGTGGTTTTTGTACAAATTAACTATGTGACAATGGAAATTGCTATTTTATCATTTTGTAATTAGATTACTTGAATATATATAAATGATAAAAGTCCTTATGATTAGTTCTGGATTATAAGATATGAGACAGTATCAATCCACGAAGGTTTAATCATTAAATATCCCTAGTCGTAGTGTTATCGAGACTGGACATCGATAATACGGAATAGACTAGTATTGCACTTATGCGTGTTATGGAAGCGTAACAGCATAGTTCTCATATATTTAAGTATTGGATACTTATGCAAGTGTGATAGGAGGTTGTGTTTACCGATGGTACGGGAACAGCTTCGCTCTGGATAGACCCCGCGGAATCCCATTGGTAGTATGACTATGTGTCTATGGGAATCCGAATCAGGGTAGGTGTATTTGGTCTTAACCCAAGACTTGCATCGCTAATACTTGCGACAATCAATACGCTTTGGTTTTGGTCGTCCGGGACTTTAACAGGTTCTGTGTATGCCTCTTCTAGGTTTATTGAGAATCGTAGTGTATTGGGTGTGATGTCAGACGAAAGTATCACTTCAGTCATATGGAGATGATGATCATGCAAGGATACATGACTGGTTCTCTATTATGTTGCATCTATCGGGATAATATGACAAGGTCATGATTATCCGATTATAGAGACTAGTTGTTTGTGATCCAATATATGCTTAGTACGAGGCAGACACTATTCCAGCACTAGGCCTTGCATGTGACATCTGATACTGGATCGCAATACACAATACTACGTATACTACGCCTGTTATAGATTATATATTCCTTAAAGAATATTTCTGGAGAATTGGGAAGGCACGACGCTTTGCTAGAAGCCAACCATGTCTTATAAATCGGTAAGAACGTGGTACCAGATACGCACGTGTTCGGATAGTCCGACGACCGGATTTACTGCCAACATATCGAGGGATCTCATAGGTCACTTCCCGAAGATTCACCAATGACGTATCACTCGAACAAAATTAATCTGGGATTAATTATCAAATAGAGAAAATTAATCTGGGATTAATTACGGCGAGAATTTATCTGGGATAAAATTCGATAAGAAGAGAGAGAACGATTAATTTGTAATTAATCGATTAAATAATATATTCGATATATTAAATGAAATTAGATTTCATAACGGATTTAGAATTGGATTTTAATTTGGGCGAACGAATTAATTTAGAATTAATTCACGAGCGACTTTCGTAATATTTTTACGAGGCATTATTTTTTAATTAAATTTGATTTAATTAAGTCGCAACGGAACATTCGTTAATTTGGAATTAAACGAACCCGGACCCGTAATGTGTTTGCGGGCCCACTCAAATTTTGAATTTAAAAGTGGGGCCCACCAACTTACATCAAATGTCTACTTTAGTGATGGAAGTCTTGTCACCTTTTTGTGATTGACATCTAGTCACTTTTTGGTGATGGAAGTGGTTGAATACATTAATTGTATTTTTCCCTCCAACACACTTTATCTTTTTGGAAAATATATACACCATTTTGTAAGTTGAATTTGGTAATTGTTTTAGAAACAAATACAAAAGAAAACAAAAAGCTCTCTTTCCTTTCTCCCTTGGCCGAAACTTCAATGTTCTTCTCCTTTGATTTTATTTCAAAAATCAAACCTTGCTAGCACATCAAAGAGTCTACAAAGGTGATAGGGAAACATCCCTTGAGTTTGGAATCTCATTCACCAAGCTTGGAGCTCAACACACAATCATTCAAAGAGGAGCTTGGAGCACTTCAAAGGAGGCAAATTTTTGTTGTCTACACATCCTACTTAGCAGATCAATGTAAGTTATTCCGCAAACTTCGTTGAGTATTCACACATATTTTATGCTTAAATGATCATAGGCATATTCTTAGAGAACCCAACAGGAAATCCGGACATGAATTCCATAGTCAAATCCAAATGGACGGTAATGTGGTCTACACTCTGGATACAATTCCACGTACCATTGGAATTTATAACGCACAAGATTAATTAAATAGTTTAATATAAATCTTGACCATTTTAGGATTCTAAAATTTTAAACCAATTAGTGTTATAGTATTTTAAGAGTTAAAATATAATAGGTCACTAATTTCACTCTAATTAAATTAGTTTAATTGAGTAATACTATTAGTAGAGACTAATTGAAATTAGTGATAAAAATTTAAAGAGTTAAAATTGGTTAGGTCACTAATGGTGTACTAGTGTAAATAAGAATTAAGATTTAGCCGTCATAATTTCTTTTTACACTAGTTAAATTAAAATATTAGAAACCTTAAACTCAAAATAGTGATTGGAAGAGGGATATATGACAGCATATCACGCGATCTCCATTGTTAGTCCGAAAATATGAGATTCAAAAGGCGCCTCGAGACGGATTTGCTTTCGTCCCCCTACGAATGGTATCCATTTTGAGTCAATACCGGGTTTGGATTTCGAGAGGATAGAAATTCTAGATGTATCTGGTGAACTTACCTACCCTAAGGCGGCACTTTACTAATTAAGTCCAAGGGTCTCGAAACGACTAGTCACACTCACAAAGGAATGATTAACTGTTAATCTGAATTCCTTGATCGAATCATAGTTGGTTAATATAGGAATAAGAGTTATTCATGCATATATTAATCAATTGAGATTGTCTCGATCTATCATGCAAATATCTGACCTACCATACGACGTCACTTATTTGTGGGATGATAGATTTCCATGGCATAGTAACCCTCTTAGGTTTCTAATTCGTTATTCATGGTTCATGCATCATGTTTAATTTTATGCCAAAATTGTTTGACAATTTTAATATGCGATGAATGAATGTTAAATGCATGTTTATTTTATTTTTCAGCCATGGTTTCCCCGATTATTTCCATACTCTCAAATGATAAATTAAGGGGAGAAAATTATGTTAAGTGGAAAAGTAACATGAACGCTATCCTGGTCTGCAACTAATGAGAAAGCCCGTTGCTAATTTTCCTGACGAAGGAGTGTCCTCCCAAGCCAGCCAGAAATGCTGGCCAAGTTATGTGCGATGCCTACCCAAAATGGGTCGTAACTAATGAGAAACCCCGCTGCTACTTGCTAGCAGAGATGTCTGAGGTTCTTGCTGCAAAGCATGAACCTATGGCTTCAACATCTCAGATGATGGAGTCATTGCAGGGCATGTTCGGGCAGCCTTCGGAGCGTCAATGTCATGAGGCTATGGTCACAGCTATGACTGCTAGGATGAAGGATGTTACATCATTCCGAGAGAACGTCTTGAGGATGATGACCTATCTCAACACTGCTGAAACCCATGGACCTCGTATTGACGAGTGTAGCCATGTGACCATGATTATGGAAACTCTTTCGAAAAGTTTTCTTCAGTTTAAAAGAAATTATATTATGAACAAGTTGACTTTTACTTTGACCCAGCTGCTTAATAAGATCACCCACTACGAGTCCATGCTTGTGGATCCTCGTAAGCCCAGTGCTGAGGCAAATATTACCGAGTCTTCAAATCTGCAAAGATAAAGAAGAATAGCACTGGGAAGGCTAAGGCTAAGCCCATGAAGAAGAATAAGAAAGGCTCCAATGATACCAAGCCCAAGGGAAAATGTTTCCACTGCAACAAGAACATGCATTGGAAAAGGAATAGTCCTCAATACCTTACTGAGTTGAAGGAGAAAATGGATACAGGTAAATATGATTTACTCGTTATCGAATCTTTATTAGTGGAGGATGATAAATCCGCCTGGATTGTTGATTTTGGAGCCACTAACCATGTTTGTTCTTCTTTGCAGCTACTTGACTCATGGAGGGACATTGCTGAATGTGACTACACCATGAGGGTCGGGACATGGGTTTTCTAGTTTAAATTTTACAAATAATAGTTATTTAAATTTGAACAATGTGTTATTCATTCCCGATTTTCGCAGGAATTTGATTTCTGTGTCTAAACTTTTGGATGATGGTTTTTCAATTTCTTTTAATAGTAATTTGGTTATTATTGGAAGAAATAGATTAACCATATACACAGGGAACTTAGAAAATAACTTGTATGTGTTAAGACCTTTAACACATAGGTCACTGCTCAACGCTGAAATATTTAAGGTTGAGAAATCGAAAACTAAACAGCAAAAGATTTCCCATGATGACACATATTTTTGGCATCTTAGACTTGGTCATATCAGCCTTGACCAGATAGATAGATTGATAAAGAACGAAGCCTTAAAACAATTAAAGCTCAGAACTTTACCAGTCTGCGAATCTTATTTAGAAGGAAAAATGACCAAGAGACCTTTTACTAGAAAAGGTATAAAAGCCAGTCAACCACTTGAGCTTATAAATTCGAATTTTTGCGGACTGATGAATGTAAGAGCCCGAGGTGGTTATGAATACTTCATCATATTTATTGATGATTTTTGTAGATATGGGTATGTTTACCTAATGCAACACAAGTTAGATACTTTTGAAAAATTCAAAGAGTATCGTGCTGAGGTTGAGAATCAATTACGAAAACCAATCAAAACTCTACAATCAGATCATGGAGAAGAATACCTTGATAGATATTTCAAGGAATTCTTGGTTGAGCATGGGATAGTATCCTAGCTCACAATACCTGGAACACCATAGCAAAATGGTGTTGCAGAAATGAGAAATCGAACCCTACTAGACATGATGAGATCTATATTTAGTTATAGCTCACTACTTAGTTCGTTTTGGGGATATGCATTCCAAACTGCAATGCATATCCTTAATGTAGTTCCATCTAAGTTTATTCCTAAGACTCCCTTAGAGTTGTGTAGTAGTCGTAAAACTACTTTATGAAATTTCCGCATATGGGGGTGTCCGGCACATCTGTTGAAGAATAAGACTACAAAGTTGGAGTCACGTTCTCAGGTGTGCCTATTTGTAGGCTATCCTAAGGAGACTAGGGGTGGATACTTCTATAGCCCTGAAGATAACAAAGTGTTTGTATCGACAAATGCTACATTTCTAGAGGAGGACTATATGAGGGAGTTCAAACCTCGAAGTAAAGTGTTACTTGAGGAGTTACTTGCTGGTTCAACCAGCACACCATCATCAACGACAATTGACAAATACATAGCACCTTCGACATCTGAATGTCAGATGCAAGTTCATCAGAATGATCTGCAACCTAGACGTAGTGGGAGGGTTGTATGAAAACATGATCGCTATCTAGGAGTAGGCACAATTTGTCACATCCAGCGATGGTATAGATGATCCATTGACCTATCGTAGTTGATAAGTGCATGAAAATATACTTTGAACATCGCTAATTTGGCTTGATTATCATGTGTTTAATCTTAATTATAGTTTATTTTATGCTTTGTTATTAGGAAGCAATAGAATATGGATGTTGGAGCAGTTGTACGTGTTTCGGGACCTTACGGACACATCGGAAGCACGTAGGAAATGAGAAAAAACACATGAATCATTATCCTGCAAAGCTACGGCCACGCATCACGACGCGCAATGGCCACACGTTGCGACACAAATACGTTTTCCAGGGTTTTACTTCGTTCATTTTTTTACGCAAGTAAGGACTCTAAGACTTCTCTATATAAACCCAAGCTCGTCCAAAACCCTAGAAGAGAGGAGAACCAGAGAGAAAACACACCACAAAGATTAAATCATATATTTGAGATTGAAGAACGAAGAAACTCCAAGCCGGACAGGATGCTGCTGCAATCTCTTCAGGCTATGTCTCTTTCTTCTATGGAGAACTAATCTTCTAGGCAAAGCTGAGGATGAACTCTTGTAATTGATTTCTTATATTCATGTTGTTCATTCTTGAATGCTTTTTAACCTTAATACGATTGATGTTTTGTTATTCTTTATTATCTTTCGATTTACGAATCCGGAAATCGTGTTTTACCAATTTACATATAAGAATAGTCATGATTCTTCTATATGTGATTGGGAAATTCAATTGTAACTGGTAAAGTTATTTTGTGAGTTAATCTTCTGTTGCAGTATTCCATAACACCGCAGGGAGTAGTTGAGGATGTTTTACTGCAAATTGATAAATTCTACTACCCAGTTGATTTTCTAATTTTAGATATTCAATCTGTGGTTAATGCTGAATCAAAAATTCCTCTCATCTTAGGTAGACCTTTTCTTGCTATAGCTAATGCCCTTATCAATTATAGGAATGGTCTCATGAAGATATCATTTGGGAACATGACATTGGAAGTAAATATTTTTCATGTTGAGAAACAACCACGAGATGATGATGAGTGCCGATACACATACCTGATAGACACAGTCTTACCGGAGACAGGCTCTACACCATATGAATCTAACCCTCCCGAACTGGAGCTGATCCCAAAGAACTGTAAAAAGAGGAAAATGATCCATGTATAAATTACAACAGCCAGATAAAAATTTGTTTTCAGGACTTAATCACCAATGTCTGCCAAAGAAGAAAGAACATGAGACTACTTGGTCCTCTACATGGAAGCCACCATGACAACTTGGGTGGTTACGTCTGGCTGAAGATGTTAAACTTAGCGCTAGCATGGAGGCAACCCTTGCATCTGCATTTATTTTATTTTGTTTTATTTTATCTTAATTATTTTATTTTCTTTACTTTAGTTGTATTTTATTGTGTGCTAATTGCATGTTTATTATTTGCATGAATATTCACACAGGTGTTAGCACAAACTACGTAGTTCACACAAACAAAGTCTCACCAACAAGAGCCTGATCAACTCCATGCCTGGTAATATTGTTCCTTACTTCTTTTTCTTTATATTTATCTTACATTGAAGACAATGCAAGTTTTAGGTTGGGGGTGTATGCATGCACATTATAATACCTGTTATAAATTACATGTTATTATTATTTTTTAAAAAAATATTTTGTCTGTTTTTAGTCCTTAATAGTAAAGCATAGGTCCAATGATGATATTGTTTGCTTTAAGGTGAAATCTTAGAAATGATAAGTTCTTTAATGTACTTTTATCTGCTGCATTGAGTAGTTGATCTAGGTTAGACTCGTAAGTACTTAACTATAGGTTTTAGCAGTGAAAACCTAAGTAGTTGGTAAGATGACTAGTTGAAGAAATTGCATATCGATGAATGACCGTTTGATTAGTTGTCTACCCTGATTTGCTAGTGTTATGATGTATGGTTAAAAAAATAACGAGAAATTCTCTAAAGAAATAAATTAAACCACCTATAACTGATAAGCGTGAAGATACCCATGGGCGAGTGTTAGGACCACCATGAGGAGAAATGCTACCTTAAAGGGTAGGTGTGTTAAAGAAAAAAAAAAGAGAAAAGAAAAAGTTCAAAAAAAAGACAAAGAAAAAAATTCATACCATGTTGAGCACAGAAACGCAATTACAGAGCATAATTGAAATATCTAGGTTGGTTTGACCCATCGGATCCCAATTTTTAAACGAAATCATTGAGTTGGCTTACCTAAGAATCAAGCTGTGAATGAACCTTTACACACACACACATTGTGAGTCTGGCTTAGATGATTTATTCAAGAACTTGGATTTGAGTTACGTTGAGTACTTTGAAAGTTCTCTGATTTCATTACTAGACATTCTTTGAGGACGATAATATGTGTAACTATTGGGACTATTTCAGTTTGCTATTTCATTTTGTTATTTTTGCATGATTGTATGTTTTGAATGATGTTTGTGGGTGTCATCACTGTAAGCCCTCACGATACTATAACTCATCAACTAGGGCCACTTAGGGGTTTAAAGGCTTGTTGCATACGCTAAATGCAATCGTGATCGCTACGAAAGTGGCTTAGATATTTATTTATTTATTCAATTTAGTTCTTAGTTTCTTTTTGCGCTTGAATTTCTAGGGACTAGTAATAAGCTGGTTGGGGGTTGTGATAAGTGCATGAAACTGTACTTTGAACATCGCTAATTCGGCTTGATTATGATGTGTTTAATATTAATTATAGTTTATTTTGTGCTTTGTTATTAGGAAGCAACGAACTATGGATGTTGGAGCAATTGTACGTGTTTCGGGACCTTACTGATATATCGGAAGCACGCATGAAACGAGAAGAAATACAGGAATCAATATCCTGCAAAGCTACGGCTATGCGTCGCGATGTGCAATGGCCACGCGTCGCGACACATATACGTTTTCCAGGGTTTTGCTTAGTTCAACTTTTTTTACGCAAATAAGGACTCTAGAACTTCTCTATATAAACCCAAGCTCGTCCAAAACCCTAGAAGAGAGGAGAAACAGAGAGAAATAGAAAGAAAACACACAACAAATATTAAATCACATATTTGGTAAAGTTATTTTGTGAGTTAATCTTCTGCTGCAGTATTGTCTGTGGGTGTATTGTCGACGTTAGATAGGTCATAACAATAAATTTGTATGTTGTTAACATAAAGAAAGTAATTCATCAATTACATTAGAATTTAATATGTTTGTAATTGAATATCTTCCGATTGTTGGTTTGAGATGTGAAGCCTTCAATTGAGTAATAAAAAGAATCAATAATTGAATATAGGAATTTGATACAAGAGGGATTCCTGACGCTTTACGGTTTCTCTCTATTGATAATTCTTGCATACTTTTCATAATATTTAGTTTAAATTACCAATTCAATCTATCTATTTAATTAAGTCACTACTAACGTTTTGTTTAAGTAAATTAGTTCCTTATAACAATCTCTCTGAGGAATCGAAACCCCAACTATACTGGGATAACTGCGAGTACTCTTTGGGCGTAACCGGTAGTGCAATGGATGATTCTGATAAAGAGGAATGGCTCAAAGCCATCAACCTGGAGATGGAGTCTATGTACTCTAACTCAGTCTATGAACTTGTAGACCAACCTGATAGGGAAAAACCTATAGGTTGCAAGTGGATCTACAAGAGAAAGATGAGAGCAGATGGGAACATACAGACCTTCAAGGCTAGGCTAGTGGCCAAGGGTTATACCTAGAAAGATGGAGTTGACTATAAGGAAACTTTCTCGCCAGTAGCCATGCTCAAATCCATCCGCACTCTTTTATCCATTGCCGCATATTATGACTATAAGATTTGGCAAATGGACGTCAAGACTGCATTCTTGAATGGCAATATGGTGAGTGTATCTATATGGTACAACCAGAGGGGTTCATAGCCCAAGGTCAAGAGCAAAAGGTTTGCAAGTTGCAAAGGTCCATTTATGGACATAAACAAGCATCTCGATCTTGGAATATAAGATTTGATACCATGATCAAGTCTTATGACTTTGAGCAGAATGTTGATGAGCCTTGTGTATACAAGCGCGTCATTGACAAAAAGGTGATTTTTCTTATTTTATACGTCAATGATATTTTACTCATTAGGAATGATGTTAAGATATTATCGGATGTGAAAACCTGGCTAGCTAACCAATTCCCAATGAAAGATTTGAGAGAGGCCAGTTATGTTCTTGGGATTCAAATACTTCGGGATCGTAAGAAACGACTGTTAGTTATGTCTCAGGCATCCTAAATCGATAAGATACTTGTGCAATTAGAGATGCAAATTCCAAGAAAGATAATCTGCCTTATCGACATGGAATTCATTTTTCAAAGGAATAGTCTCCTTAGACACCTCAAGATGTTGAGGAAATGAGACATATCACATATACCTCAGCAGTTGGTAGTCTCATATATGCTATGTTAAGCACGAGACCGAACATCTATTTTACAATGAAAGTAGTCAGTAAGTTTCAGTCTAACCCAGGATTAGATCATTGGGTGGCTGTGAAACACATTCTCAAGTATCTTAAGAGAACGAGAGATTATATGCTTGTATATTCCAGTGAAGATATGATCCTTAGGGGATATACAGACTCTGATTTTCAAACAGATGTCGATTCTAGGAAATCAACATCTAGATCAGTGTTTACCCTAGATGGTGGGGCTATAGTATGGCGGAGTATAAAGAAATCTTGCATTGCTGACTCCACCATGGAGGCTGAATATGTAGCAGCTTGTGAAGCAGCTAAGGAAGCAGTCTGGCTCCGTAAATTCTTGGGAGATCTGGAAGTTGTTCCAGATATGGATAAACCACTCACACTTTATTATGATAATAGTGGAGCAGTGGCAAATTCAAAAGAACCAAGAAGCCTCAAGTGGGGAAAACATATAGAGAGGAAATATCATCTCATCATGGAGATAGTACAGAGAGGAGATGTTATTGTCACAAAGATTGCATCTGCAGAGAACCTGGCTGATCCATTTACAAAGACCTTATCGGCTAAAGTGTTTGAAGATCACCTAGATGGTCTAAGATTATGTGACATGTCCCATTTGCTCTAGTGCAAGTGGGAGATTGTTGGGATATATGCCTTAGAGCTTTATGTAATGTAAACAGTTTTATATGTTATGAAATAAAATGATGCATTATTCATTTATAAAAGTGTTTGTTTATATTTCGCATATTGTGAATTATCTTGATTACCCTATATTACACATGTACCTTAAGACTTAATGTATGAGTATCATACACAAGAGGATTTAAGTCTGAAGTTGGCAATATAAAATAGTACATAAAGAGCAAACAAATCGGGTACTTTATTTATGGTTTATCTATAGCTGTTGTCCATTCTATAATTGTATTGCGACTTTGATCCGGGATCATCCATGTAGAGACATGGGAATGGAGGCACCTTGTATGATGTGATCATATAGGACATGACTCAGATAGAAATGACTTTCTTATAATATCTGTTAAATAAAGAAATTCATTTCGATCTACTAGATGGTCATATATGGATTGATCTTAATCCTGAGTGTACTATGAACTCGTGCATGGCAGGCTATGTCCTTGGATTTACAAAGGTGAGGTTGGTGTAGTAGTCCCGACCAATAGCTACGTACTTTAGGGGCATGGTCTGGTGTGTAGCTTAGGACATTTTATATAGACATGAAGTTCACTCCTTCTTGCGAGAAGTAGTTGAGTATCTTTCTTAAGGGTTGATTCGGTACTTGAACGGTTAGAGCGCTCAAGTCTTTCTATTATGAATAAAAAGATTAAAATTCATAATGGTTATGAATAAATCGTTGATTAGAGAATCAATGGTACCTAAGGTAAAAATAATTAAGGGGGTATAACGGACATTATGACCCTGCTCTAATTACGAGATACTCGTGAAGGGTTGATCTATAAGTAGTGACTATATCGATGGACACCAACTTGGTTCGGCTTAATATACCAACTGCAGCAACGAGAGTACAACTTCGGGTTTTTAGGGGAATAACACGGAGTTAATAATTCAAATATTTAATTAAGAGCTTAATTAATATTTCGAGATTATTGGAGCTCAGAACCGTAGGTCCATTTGGTCCCCGTGGTAGCTCGATATACTATAGCGGATTTATTATAATTGGATAGTCCAATTATATACTCACAAAGGTATAAATATTCTTAATATGATTAATAATATTATTTTGTCACACTTGAAACTTTATATTAAAAGTTAATATATGGTTTTATTAAATATATGATATTTAAACACATGTATTAAATTATATAAGATATAATTTAATGTAAGGTCAAATTAGGAATTCCAATTTCTTGGGTTTTGGAAACCCTTGGCATTGTTTTGGAAGTTACACCTTTTAATAAGGTATTAACTTTTTATTTTTATAACATATATTGCCTTTATGAAAGTTAATATAATTGTTACAAAAATTAATAAAAATAACATGCTTTGGCTGATTTTTTGAAGGAGGAAAATGAAGGGATTTATTTTGTTTTGGAAACAAATTTCCCTAGGTATAAAAGGATTTGATTTTTTCCTTTTGCCAAAGCCATTCATTTTAACCCTAGCTTCCATCTTCTTCTTTTTCATTCTCTCTCAAGTGTTGAGAAAACCTAAAAGAAAGAACAAGAAGAAAAAAAATACAAGTGTGATTCCATCTCTAAAACGTTTAGGGATTTAATATTGTGATTCTAGCCCACACTAGTTTCCGTTGGTAATGAGAGATAGCTCGGAAGACTTTGTGGTGTCGAACAAATAATAAACTTCATCTTTTTTCTTGTTTGGTACTCGGCAGTGAGGCTTTATTTTGCTCACTGCCGCCCCTTACTTGGTAAAACAGAATTCGGTTTGGTTTCGTTTTAATCCAGAATTTTTGGGGAACATATATGGATGTTTTTCTGTGTTGGGGCTATTTTCAAGTGAAAAATTAGAACTGAAACACAGCCACTGTCCACGCATTTTAGGGACTATTTCGGCAGTGCACTGGGTGCAAATCGTGTCCAAAACTGTCCAATTTTTTTGCGGCCGTTCGAGGCTGTTCGGGGACTATTCCGGGGCTGATTAAGGGTTGGAATTTTATCTAAAATAGAAGCAAAATTTCAGTGGTGATACTGGTTGCATTCGACCGTTCAAAGGGAAGGGCAAAAAAATGTTTCAAGTCTGATCCGTGTACCTAAGGCATTTTCGTTGTGCAAGGAAAGCGTTTCCTACATATTAGAATTTTGGGGAACTAGGAAACACATATCTCTTTGGTTGAGTTTGCCTATAATAACAACTATCAGGCTAGCTTGGGTATGGTCCCTTTTGAGGTGTTATACGAGAAGCCATATAGATTGTCGTTATGTTAGGCGGAGCCAAATGAGTATATCACTCATGGGCTCGAGTTGATCCAAAAAATGATTGAAAAGATTTAAAGCATTCAATAGATGCTGAAAGAGGTTCAGAGTCATCAAAAGATTTAGGCAGGCTCCTCGGGGAGAGAAAATGGAATTTGATATAGGAGATTACGCACTACTAAAGGTGACCTCGAAGCGTGTCGTAACGAGATTTGGAATTAAGGGCAAGTTGGCCCCATGATATATTGGGCCTTTCCAGGTCATCAAGATTTTATGGCCATTTGTTAATCGATTGAGGCTGTCAGTAGGATTGGGAGCTTGAGGCTAAAATATTTGAAAAGTATCTTTATTTATTTGATTTATAGCTTGCTGTACTTTAGATACCTGTATATCTCAAATTTCAAGACGAAATTCATTTCAGTGAGAAGGATTTAAGGGTATTATTTGAAATTAATAAAAGAATTTGGGGTCAAAAAGATAAATTTTGACTTGGTCAAACATGGACTTGAATGATAAAATCTGAAAGTTTTATAGGTAAATTTCACATTAATCAAACATCGGGAACTTAATTAAAATATTTCCTTGATTCAAATTCGGACCACTCCGGTGTTGACAAGTCACATTATGGGGTTGACATGTGGCCCACTAATGTTCTTTAAATTGGCAACCCCTCTACCGAAAAATTTCAAAACCAGTCATCTCTCTCTCAAAGCACTGTAGCTTCCAACAGCCGTCGCCATGCCACCGCTGCTCCAATGGCCCCATGCGCCGGCTCGCCATATTTCCCTACCGTTGTCTTTCAAACATCGTCGATACTACCGACTTCAGAGTCAGAATGTGCCTCACGAACCACCTAAAGTCCCAAAATATTCACACCTCCGACGAGTGGTGCATCCTTGGCCCATTTGTGATCCAATGCTGATAAACGAAAAATATATCAATATTTACCGCCCTTTTACTTTATATTTTGTATAGTTTCTTGGGTTTTGTGAATATTTTGATGTGTTGTGTATTTTATAGATAAATAAGGTTTCAGGACTCACTAGAATCAAATCGGGGCCAAAACATCGAAAAACGGGGCAAAATGGAAAAATTATCATTTTCGCGTTGCGACGCGCACAACCTCTGCATCGCGACGCGCTGACGTAACCAGCATGCCGACACACGTCATCATGATGTCGGCCTCAATTGCTATTTTGCCGACACGCGTCATTACATGTGTCAGTACTTGCATCATCGCCACATCATCATGATGTCAGCACAATAATTCACTCTGCCGACACGCGTCATTGCTTACGTCAACATGACGTGAGCGTCACGACGCGCACAACTTCACGTGTCGCGACCCCGAGCCAATAATTCTACCAACAGCCACCTATCATCATCTCGTCAAAGCCGTGTACACGTGTCGAAGATCAACGGCGCGTCGCGACGCGCAGGCCAAATTTTACCTATAAATTGAGGCCAAATTCATTTGAAATTTTCATACCTTCTTCTGAGGATTTCCTTAAGAATACTAAGAAGATTGTATCTTATTTTTTTATTTACAGCTTTCTTGTATTAATTTTTATTTTTTGCAATAGATCTTTCTTTATTTTACTTTTCAGTATGATGAGGTAACTCCCCTCTGTTGGGGTGAAAGATAAAGCTTTTATTACTAATATTTAGATTAATCTCCCTTAATTATAATATATAAACTATTTTAAAACCTGACTTATTGGATACCGCCTTTATGGTCGGTTGGACTTAATTAAATTGATTTTAACCTGACTTAATAGGATACCGCCTTTATGGTCGGTTGGAATTAATCTAAAATTTGACTTAATTAGGATACCGCCTATATGGACGGTTGGTAATGTCATTCAAGTTTATATATTATAATAAGAGAGATATCTAAATTAGAAGTAATAAAATTGGATCCTCTAACCCCGATATTTTCTTTATTGTTAATTTATCATTTTAATTTCCAAGTTTACTTTATGTCATTTTCTTTCTTTAAGTTTTTACTAGTCCTATATATGTGTTGTAACTAAATACCATATCTGGGGTTGTGATGAATTCGAATATCACC
>SKCR01001527.1:0-36675 GCA_019454045.1 Zanthoxylum bungeanum | reverse complement strand
TCATGTGATTTCTTGCTTGATTTCATGATCTTGGGACCTAATCTAGAAACTAACACATTAACCTTGACCGGATAGATAGACTAATTAAGAACAGAGTTTTAAATCATTTAAAACTCGGTACTATACATGTCTGCGAATCCTGTTTAGAAGGCAAAATGACTAAGAGACCTTTTACTAGATAATGGATAAGAGCCAAAGAACCACTTGAGCTAATACATTCAGACATTTGCGGACCGATGAATGTAATAGCACGTGGTGGTTATGAATACTTCGTCACTTTCATTGACGATTATTCTAGATATGGGTATGTTTATCTAATGCAGTACAAGTCAGATACATTTGAAAAGTTCAAAGAGTATCGTGCTGAGGTTGAGAACCAGTTAGGTAAAAGCATTAAAATTCTACGATCAGATTGTGGAAGTGAATACCTTGATAGAGATTTCGAGGAATTCTTAGTTGAGCATGGAATTGTTTCACAGCTCACAGCACCTTGAACACCACAACAAAACAGTGTTGCAGAAATGAGAAATCAAACCCTACTAGACATGATGAGATCAATGTTTAGTTATAGCACTCTACCTAGTTCATTCTGGGGGTATGCATTGGAAACATCAATGTATATCCTGAATGTAGTTCCTTCTAAATCTGTTCCTAAGACGAGTTGTGGAATGGTCGTAAAGCTAGTTTGCGACATTTCCGTATATAGGTGTGTCCAACACATGTGCTAAAGAACAAGACTACTAAGTTGGAACCATGTTCAAAGGTGTGCCTATTTGTAGGCTATCCTAAGGAAACTAGGGGTGGATTCCCTTATAATCCAGAAGATAATAAAGTATTTGTATCGACAAATGCTACATTTCTTAAGGAGGATTATATGAGAGAATTCAAACATCGAAGTAAAGTGTTACTTGCTGGTACGACCAGTGAACCATTGTCAACTGTTGACAAAGACATAACACCTTCAGCATCTGAAAGTCAGAGGCAAGTTTATTAGAATATCATGCCACCTAGATGCAGTGGGAGGGTTGTAAGACAACCTGAACGCTATCTAGGAAATGGTGATGTGCAAGTTGTTGCATCTTGTGATGGTATAGATGATCCATTGACATATCGTAGTGCAATGGATGATACTGATAAAGAAGAATTGCTCAAAGCCATGAACCTTGAGATGGAGTCCATGTACTCTAACTCAGTCTGGGAACTTGTGGACCAACCTAATGGAGTAAAACCCATAGGTTGCAAGTGGATCTACAAGAGAAAAAGAGGAATATATGGGAAAGTACAGACTTTCAAGGCTAGGCTAGTGGCAAAGGGTTATACCCAAAAAGAGGGAGTTGACTATGAAGAAACTTTCTTGCCAGTAGCCATGCTTAAATCCATCAGGATTCTTCTTTCCATTGCCGCATATTATGACTATGAGATTTGGCAAATGGACGTCAAGACTGCATTCTTGAATGACAATCTTGATGAAAGTATCTATATGGTACAACCAGAGGGGTTCATAACCCAAGGTCAAAAGCAAAAGGTTTGCAAGTTGCAAAGGTACATTTATGAGCTTAAGCAATCATCTAGATCCTGGAACATAAGATTTGATACTACGATCAAGTCTTATAACTTTGAGCAGAACATCGATGAACCTTGTGTTTACAAGCGCATCATTGATGGGAATGTGGTATTCCTTGTGTTATACGTCGATGATATTTTACTCATTGGGAATGATGTAAAGATATTATCGGACGTGAAAATATGGCTAGCTAACCAATTCCAAATGAAAGATTTGGGAGAGGTAAGTTATGTACTTGGGATCCAGATCATTCGGGATCGCAAGAAACGATTGTTAGCAATGTCTCAAACATCCTATATCGACAAGATTCTTGTGCGATTTGGAATGCAGAATTCCAAGAAATGTAATTTACCTTTCAGAAATGGAATTCATTTGTCTAAGAAACAGTCTCTTATGACACCTCAAGTAATCGAGGAGATGAGACATATTCCATATGCTTCAGCAGTTGGAAGTCTTATGTATGTTATGTTATGCACGAGACCGGACATTTGTTTTACAGTAGGAGTAGTCAGTCGGTTTCAATCCAACCCAGGATTAGATCATTGGGTGGCGGTGAAACACATTCTCAAGTATCTTCGGAGAACGAGAAATTATATGCTAGTATATTATGGTGAGGATATGATCCTCAAGGGATATACAGACTCTGATTTTCAGACGGATGTAGATTCTAGGAAATCAACATCCGGATCAGTATTCACCCTAGGTGGTGGAGCTATTGTGTGGAGGAGTATAAAGCAATCTTGTATTGCTGATTCCACTATGGAGGCTGAATATGTAGCAGCTTGTGAAGCAGCAAAAGAAGCAGTCTGGCTCCGTAAATTCTTGGCAGATCTGGAAGTTGTTCCAGATATGGATAAACCAATCACACTTTATTGTGATAATAGTGGATCAGTGGCGAATTCCAAGGAACCAATAAGCCACAAGCGGGGTAAGCATATTGATAGAAAATATCACCTTATCAAGGAGATAGTACAGAGAAAAGATGTCATTGTCCCATAGATTCCATCCGCAGACAACCCGGCTGATCCGTTTACAAATACCTTATCGGCTACAGTTTTTGAAGGTCACCTAAAAAGTTTAGGATTACATGACATGTCCCATTTGCTCTAGTTCAAGTGGGAGATTGTTGGGCTATATGCTCTAGAGCTTCATGTGTTGTAAAATGAAATTGATTATTGTAATAATTATAAACTCATTATTCATTTATCAAAGTTGTTTGATTTAAATTACATATTGTCCAATTGTCTTGTTTACCTTGATTACTTTTGTACCTTTAGACTTAGTGTATGTTTGATGCATAAGAGGATTTAAGTCTGAAGTTAGTAATCTAAATTGTCCATAGAGAGCAAACAGAGTGGGTACTTTGTTTGTGGTTTATCTATAGATGCGGTCCATTCTATATTTGTATGACGACCTTGATTCGGGATCGTTCATGTAGTGACATGGGAATGGAGGCACCTTGTATGATGAGATCATATAGGACTGGACTCAGATAAATATGAATTTCTTTTAATATCCGTTAAACCAAGAAATTCATTTTATCTACTAGATGGTCATATATGGATTAATCTTAATCCTGAGTGTACTACGAACTCCTGCATGTCAAGCTGTGTCCTTTGATTTACTATGGTGAGGTTGGTGTAGCAGTCTCTGCCAATAACTACGTATTTTGGGGATATGGTTTGTTATATAGGTGGGAACGTTTTACATAGATATGGAATTCACTCATTCTTTCGAGAAGTAGATGAATATCTCTTTTAAGAGTTGATTCGGGACTTGAACAATTTCAGCGCTCAACTTTCCTATTACGAATAGAAAGTATTATATTCATAATTGTTATGAATTAATTGTTCATTATAGAATCAATGGTGTTTATGAGACAAAATATTTAGAGGGGTATAACGGACATATGACCCTGCTCTATTTATGAGATATTCGTGAAGGGCTATATCCATATGTAGGGACTATATCGATAGACACCGAAGTTGTTCAGCTTATATTTTCCATCTACGGTAACGGGAGTTCAACTTCGAGTTTTTAGTGGAATAACGCGGAGTTAATAATTCGTAATATTTAATTAAAGATTTTAATTAATATTTTGGAATTATTGGAGTTCGCAACCGTAGGTCCATTTGGTCCCCGTGCTAACTCGATTAACTGTAGCAAACCTAATATAATTAGATTGTCTAATAATATGCTCACATTATATTTAAATATAATTAATATGATTAATAATATTTTTGTCACAAATGAAAATAATATTAAATTAGTTTAATATTACATTTTCTAATATTTTTTATTATAAGATAATCAAATAATAATTATAAGATAATTATTACATCAATAATAACTATGAGATAATTATTACATCATCATTGATAATGCATAATTATGAGATAATTATATTTGATAATGGTGAATGCATTATCAAGACAAGCATTAATGGTTTGTCAAATCATCCACCAAGTTTTTGTTAATTAGTTTTGACCTAATTACCTAACTTGTTCCATTATCTAATGGATTTGGTTGACACTCCACTCAAGTGTGTTGGCCATTTACAATTGATAAGATTGAGTGGATGTTGACGGAATGGCTTTAGTTTATATTCTCTACCATTCCCACTCAAAGGTTGGGTAATCAAGTGTAAATCATACTTAGTATTTTGGAAAAAGAAATTCAAGAGAGAGCTAAAAACATTCACAAAAGTTATGAGTAAGGTAGAGAGAAAAATCATATTTCTCAATAGTTGAGATTATAAAGAAAAACAAAAGTGAACAAGATACTTGATCTTCTTCATCTCATCTTTCTCAAGCCAAAAGAGTTTGTGACAATATCAATTTCTCTAAAAAGTTTAGAGGTTGATCTTTATGAGTGAAGCACACACTTCAGTTTGTTGGTTTCGAGATATAGCTCGGAAGATTGAGTGGTTGATTCTACGGTAGAATCTCAAAGGAAATTCATCAAGATTTTGGTGGAGTTCGACTTCAAAAAATGAGAAGGCAAAGAAAATTTTAAAGATCTGGTGCCACCACATCCGCAACTTCCGCCGCGCAAAAGGAAACGGTTTCATACACCTTCATATGGTATGGTGGAGTGTAGACTATCATGTACCTTCATCAGATATAGTGGAATGAAGACTTTCTTGGATCTTTATCAAGTCCATTCAACTGTAGGATCCCGCGTACCTCCATCAGGTTAGGAGAAGTGTAGACTCATATGTATCTCCATCAGGTATAGTGGAGTGAAGACACTCTTGGACCTTCATTAGGTCCAGGCGACCATAGTCTCTTTGACCTTTATAAAGTCTGGTTGACTGAGGAATGAAGATTATACTAGAACTTCATTAAGTAGAGTCAACAATAGCTTCCTGGACCTTCATTTGGTCCAGTCAACCATAGTCTATTGGACCTTTATTAGGTCTGGTAGACTAAGGAATGATGATCACTCTTGACATTCGTTAGGTCGAGTAGACAATAGCTTCCTGGACCTTCATTAGACTAGTCGACAATAGTCTCTTGGACCTTTATTAGGTCTCGTATACTACTTTGGACTTTCATCAAGTCCAGCAGAATGAAGACAATTAATAACCTTCATCAGGTTTAATAAAGTGGAGACCGGTTTAGAAGCTTTACAAGATCCAATAGACTGGGGACAATCTGGAAGATAAAAGAATAGCCTTCCTCAAATATTTATCCCAGCCGATATGCTCTCCAGATGATAGGAATAAATATTTTCTCTCCATTTACATACCATATATATGGTTTTGAAACTCGCAGGCAATTTCATACAGCTCAAGACCTGGACCTTCATCTGGTCCAAACGACATGGAGACTCCCACTGGTTCCTCTTCAGGACCAGTAGGCTGGATATTATCCTACCCTTTATCTGGTCCAGTCGACGGGAACCTTCCCTAATTGGCTCATGGTTGAGTCAAGTTCAATATATGGACCTTCTTCTGGTCCATACGACATGTAGACTCGATTTGGTCCCTATTCGGTACCAAATGAGTGAATGATTTCCTGGCCTTCATCAGGTCCGGTCGACGGGAACCTTCCCCAATTGGCTAATGGATGAGTCAAGTTCAACACATGGACCTTCTTCTGGTCCAAATGACATGTAGACTCGATTTGGTCCCTATTCGGTACCAAACGAGTGAATGATTTCCTGGCCTTCATCAGGTCCAATCGACGGTAACCTTCCCCAATTGGCTCATGGTTGAGTCAAGTTCAATACATGGACCTTCAGCTAGTCCAGACAACGTATGGGCTCGATTTAGTCTATATTCGGTACCAAATGAGTGAATGATTTCCTGGCCATCATCAGGACCAGTCGACGGGAACACTCCCCAATTGGCTCATTATTGAGTCGAGTTCAAGATCCGGAACTTCATCTGGACCAGACGATAATGTCGTATGAATTAAACTTCTAAACCTTCATCTAGTTCAGTCGACATGGGACATCCCACATGGACTCATGTCGAGTCAAGTGAAGACCTGGACTACTCTTAGTCCAGACGACAAATGTGGTATGAATTAAACTTTAAACCTTCATCTGGTTCAGTCGACCGGGGACATCCCTCATGGACTCATGTCAAGTCGAGTGAAGACATGGACAACTCAGTCCAGATGCCACATGTTGTATGGATAATACCCTGAACCTTCATTTGGTTCAGTCGACCGGAGACATCCCCGATAGACTCATGTCGAGTCATATTGAAGACTAGGATTAATCAACTTCCAAATGATTAATGTCGTGTAAAGTATACTTTGAACCTTCATCTGGTTCAGTCGACCGGGGACATCCCCCAAAGACTCATGTCGAGTCAAGTAAAAGACTTGGACTATATTCAGTCCAGACATGAAGACTCAATTGGTCCCCCGACCAGTTGACCGGCGTAATCACACGCGTATAACGCAAGCGCACGTACCGTTCAAGTGGTATAAAAAGTATCGATTCCACGAGGACTTAATACCTAAGCTATTAATTAATGAAGCCAAATTTTTACAAATATCTAATGGATTGATTGTTTGATTGGGTGGTGACTTTAAACTTAGAAAATAAAATTGTGCAAAAGGAAATTGAGGAAAATTCAATATTATTAAACTATCCATGGTTGTGAATCTTTCCAATATCTTTTTAAAATATGATGTGGTTATTTTACGTTTATGTAATATATCGGTTTATTAACCTGGAACACGAAATTATGCAAAATCCTCTTCCGATGGTCAGATACAAATACCCAGTGTAACTTAATTAATCATATTCCTATGTCAACCAAGTTATCTGAATTCATTAAGATTAAGTTCCAATTATAGCTACCCCCACCCGACAGGTATATTCCTATCATGTAAGGAAATCTATTAAAGGGTTATCTATCCTCAAGGAAGATCGTGGGCTATTGAGTCTATGGTTTAAACTTAATATCCCTTTTCCAAGTTCATTTCAAGTTTACCGAATCAATCTTATTAATGGCCAGTTAGCAAGAAGCATTAAGACTAAGGCTCAATAAATAAACCTTTATATTACCCAAACCATAAAATAACCCTTTATTAACCGGTGATATTGGAATTCATCACAACCCCAGATAACTGACTTAGTTACGACACATATTTACGGGCAGTAAAAGCTTAAATAAAATAAAAGACATAAAGTAAATTGCTGGAAATTAAATACTGAAAAGTAAATTATGGAAAGTAAATGCTGAAAATTAAATACTGAAAATTAAATGCTAAAAAGTAAATGCTGAAAAGTAAATTGCTGAAAAGTAAATGCTGAAAAGTAAATTGCTGAAAAGTAAATAAAGTAAAAGTACAATAAAAGAAAATACTGAGGTAAAATGATCCACTTTTATTACTTCTATTTTAAATATCTCCCTTAATATAATATATTAACTTTGCATGATAATTACCAACCAGCCATATAGGTGGTATCCAAATTAAGTCAAATTAATAATTAATTACCAATCGACCAATCATGCGGTATCCAGTTTAGTCAGGTTAAAACCAATTTCAATATTTACCAACCGATCATACGGCGGTATCCTCATTAAGTCATGTTTTAACTAGTTTATATATTATATTTAAGGGAGATTGATCTAAATATTAGTAATAAAAGTTTTACCTTTTACCCCCAGCAAGGGGGAGTTACCTCCTCATTACTGAAAAGTAAATTGCTGAAAAGTAAAGAAAATAAATTATTGTGCATAAAAGTAAATTACATAAAGTAAAGACTGAAAAGTAAAGAAAAGAAAGTGTGAAAGCTGAAATTAAATACTGAAAGCTGTAAATAAACAAGCAAGATACAATCTTCTTAGTATTCTTAAGGAATTACATAGAAGAAGGTATGAATTTACAAATGAAATGACTTGGTATTTATAGGTAAAATTTTACGTCAACTAAATCCATTATTAAATGCTATCATGTTTGGTGCGAGTTTGACTATTTTTATTTCAATTTTTTTTCTTTGAAAATGACTTTAATAATTACGCATAACACACTTCCTGATGTTTCATCAATATCGGTCATGAAATCTTCATAATTCGAAATAATTTTATTCTTCAAAGTTGTAGATCTTTGAGTCTTCTTTAATTTGGAACTTGAATCAGCTTAATCTGATATCGGAATAAAATATTATGCCAAAAATACGATAATTGCGCAAAACTAGAATTTCTGAAACTGTACTTCGTTAGAACGCCCTTTCAAGTTTCCAATCTCCAAAATTACTATGTCAAATCCAATTTTTACCCTTATTTGACCCAGATTTCATCCTAAATAATTCCATTGAGTCCCAATATTATTTTATCTACAAAATAAACTAAAACACATCAAAACGTTCATCAAACCCGAGAAACTAAACAAAATATTAAGTAAAAGAGGCGATAAATATTGATATATTTTCTGCTCATCACACCCCCAAACCTAACATTTTGTTAGTCCTCGAGCAAAACAACAAAATAAAATACAAGAAACAATTAAAATTAAACTAAGCCACTTTCGTGGGGATCACGGTTGCATTTAGCATATGCAACAAGCCTTTAAACCTCTAGATGTCCCTAGTGGACGAGTTGTAGTCTCGTGAGGGCTTACAACAACGATACCCACAAACGTTTGATAAAAGTAAAAAGATAGTAAAACTAATACACACAAAAGCAAAAAGACAAGAGAAAAGAGAATAAAGAAGTTAGTGACTAAACAGGTGAAACTTCTTATCCAAGTTAGTAGTTGTTTTCTTTCTTTCTAGATTACTGAATAAGTGAATTCTCCGATTGTTTTTTACCATTCTTCATATACACAGCCAACAAAATATTAATCAACTCATTTTGCCCACAATAGTCACAAGTGTAGTTGATAAGAGATTAATATTTTTGTCCTAAAGTTATATCAGAATTCACACCTTTTTTAAAGCAATGAAATAATTTTTCTGATTTTTCTGATTTTTCTGATTTTTCTGATTTTTTTTCTTGATTTTTGAATTTTTTTTTTAATATAATATCTTCCATCCATGTAACGAGCTTTGGGCCAGTGACTCCCAAACCAGTTGGCTTTAGGGCACTAGATGTTAAGACACCCCTTCGGACTTAATTACTCAAACTTCAAATATATATATTTTTTGCAACATCTTTGATCCATGTAGCAAGCTTTGGGCCAGTGTCTCCCAAACCAATTGGTTTTAGGGCACTAGGTGTTAAAACACCCCTACATACTTAATAACTCGGATCTCATATGTTTTTTTTATCCCATCGCTTTTTAGGTACTTCCTCAATTTAAACTAGAGCACTAAATATTACAAACTTTTCAATTACATCTCATGTCCGTATGTTACCATGAATATTGATAATATCTGTCAACTGAGCATATGAAGATCCATTTTAGTTAGTTTTATGGAGAATTCACAAATTAAATAATTCAAAAGGAAATAAACAAAAATTATTTGTTTTGAAATAGGTTGAGATACGTCTCAGTAGTAGAAATTCCTTACTCGGCTATCTCTTACACCAATTTCACCTGATTAATCAAATTAAAAACACAAAAAAAAAAAAAAAAAATTTAATTTTTGTAAATTTTTTTATTTTTTTTTATTTTTTCGAAAATTTTGGCCTAAAAATAAAAACAACAAAATACTACAACTATTCCCCACCCCAAACCTAAATGAGACATTGTCCCCAATGTCTTAAAAAGTAAAAGATGAGTTTATAAGATAGTACCTGGTAAGCTGAAATTCTACATCTAAAATGAAAATTAAAGATTAAGATCCAGATTTATCCGACGCTTCTTACGATCATTATCATACTAGTTAATCTTGGAAAAGATATGGTCGATTTGTGGTTCAAAAGCTAAGATTTGGTCAATTAAATCTGGGGCAGTTCTGACAGTGAAGATGAGTTCTTTTAAAGGTTTTGACACAAATCCATTTCTCCAGGCATCATCAAGAAATACACAAAGAAAATCACAAAATTCATCTGTGTTTAACAGTCTAATTGGTTTCTGGTGTATGTTCAAGTTTGCCCAAGATAGTACTGTAAAAATTTCCGCCATCGTACCCAAGCCACCTGGCAAAGCAATAAAAGCATCAGCACGGTTAATCATTTCTACCAGTCGTTTAGAAATATCTGGCACAATTAGTTCCTCTTCGTTTGATGGTCCTATCAGATTCGCCTCCGCCAAAGGTTTTGGGATGATTCCCAAGACTTGACTGTCTCCCTCCTGTATGGCCTTTGAAATGATACCCATTAGTCCAAGATTACCACCGCCATATACTAGGTGCATATTCCTTTCGGTAATGACTCGACCCAATTCTTGTGCTGCTCTAACGTATTCCGGCTTAGAACCAACACTAGTACCGCAAAATACACAGATGTTTACAACTCGTCTTCTTGAAGTGGCTTCCATTTTTATTGTATTTCTTTCTCAAATATGGATGCCTTCAAAAGTGCAATGATGAATTGAATTTATAACACCTGAAAAAATGTGAGTAATAATAGCACTAGTATCTTCCAAATGACGATTAGTAGCAAAATAATAAATCGTGAAAGGTCAAAAAGTATGGATCATGTCGGAAAAAGCAAAACAAATCACAATTATTATGAAAAGACAAAGAGATATAATATTTACAAGAAAGTAACAGCTTGAATTACGTCTATGCGTCAGGGACAAGCTTCCCATCCAATTTTCTTATAAATTGGAAAACATGGTCTTTTAAAGTCAGATTCCCTGTTGTCTTTCTTTTCGGAATTGTGTATATAACATGTGAATTGCATGATGCACATATCCACTGGGATGCGTCTAAAGAGTCTTAGATATGTCATCCAAAGACTCCTTACTCAAGTCATCCCTAATGAATTTAATCTTATCTTCACGGTTATCAGACACCATTCCTAAAGAACGACAACAAGTATTACATGTCATGCAAGCACATTTATAACAAACACCCATTCTTTTAGTTCTTCTCCTTTTAGAATAGGTGCTTCTTCTTAAACCAGGTAAATGTGAAACAAAAGAATCAGAAAACTCACCTGCCAATCGGACCCGTGCTTCAATAATCCAACGGATGTCATTAGGAATACCTTTGATCATCAGTAATCTCATCTGTTCCAAGCGAGCTTTGTAAACTTTCATCAGAGAGTTTTGAGGGAGAGAAGGAAATTACTTGTGAAGATTTGCGAGAACGTCTTCCATCGGGAAACGACTTTACCTGCAAAAATAAAACACACCAAATCTTGAATATATACACAAATTGCATGGGTTGCCTCCCTGCTAGCGCTAAGTTTAAAGTCGCCAGCTAGACATGACTGCCCAAACGTTAGGCTGGATCTGAAAGTGTGACACTTTCTTTTTGTCGCTCAATTGATTCTCCCCAGTAGTGCTTGATACACTTATTTTTAACCTTGAATGTTTTGTTGGAGTCGGGATCATATAACCTAACGGCTTTATCTCGTAAAACCTTGGTGATTAGGAATGGACCTGACCACCGTGATTTTGGCTTCCATGGAAAGAGTTTCAACCTTGAGTTGTTTAACAGTACTTGCTGCCCTGATTCCAGTTGTATGCGCACTAACTTCTCTTCATGTTTCTTTTTGCCCTTTTCTTTGTACAGTTTGACATTCTCAAAAGGCTGTATGTAAAATTCCTCCAATTCATTAAGCTGGTGGAATTGTTTCTCTTCTGTTGCTTATAGTGCAAGAATTGGCTTCTTCAGTGCGCAGCACGCTTTATCTTCAGGCTCCACAGGTAATTGACATGCTTTAAGTTTGTCAGCAGAACTTTGCATTGCATTAGAGGTCTGGATGGTACTATTTATCACATCAAGTCTGAAACATTCCTCATTCTCATCATTCGGGAAATTCATGGCTTTGAAAACATTGAATGTTACTTATTGGTCTTGTACCCTCATGGTTAGTTCTCTTTTTTATACATCAATAATGGTTCGACCTGTAGCCAAGAATGGTCTCCCGAGGATGATCGGCACGTCTTCGTCTTCCTCCATATCAAGGAAAATAAAATCTGGTGGGAAAATGAATTTGTCAACTTTGACCAGCACATCTTCAACTACACCTCTCGGAAATACGAGCGTTCTATCAGCAAGTTGTAGAGAGACTGAGGTTGGCATTGTTTCTCCAATCTGCAGTTTCCTGTAGATAGAAAAAGGCATCAAGTTAACACTTGCATCTAAATCACACAAAGCCTTACCGAAGTTATGTTCTCCTATGGTGCAAGGAACATTGAAACTGCTAGGATTATGTTTGATTGAATGTGAGATATGTTTAATCGAGCATACGAGGTCCTATATTATTGTTGTCTTTATTTTATATGCACAGTAACATAATGCACATGGGCTAACTAGGGTGGATTAAAGGTCCTATATTCGAGGGAAATGTCTGAAGGCTACCTTAACCACGATGTTTTGCCGCACCTTTTATTATGTCATTTACCCTTTGCATATCGTTGCTTTATTTACGCATGCATTGCATTCTTGTGCGCATGGGCTAACTAGGGTGGATTCAAGGTCCTCTATTCGAGGGAAAATGCCTAAAGGCTACATTTACCATGATGTTTTGCCGCGCCGGATGAGGTACACCCGATTAAATGGGAATGAGTTCAATCGGGCACACGGGGTCCTACATTGTGGATTTGATTATCTATGTATGTGTTGTGTCATCCATCATGCATCAGGTCATGTCCCGTTTGAACGTGTTCTCGAACGCTATTCGAATGCGAACCTTCTGTTTCCCGTTCGAACGCATTTACGAACTCTACTCGAACGCGCATGCATTTTGTTTCATCAGGTCTTGTCCCGTTCGAACGCGTTCTCGAATGCTATACGAACGCGAACCTTTTGTTTACCGTTCGAATGCGTTTACTAACGCTACTCGAACGCGCACGTATTTTCTTTGTTTTATCATGCATCAGGTCTGGTCCCGTTCGAACGCGTTCTCAAACGCTACACGAACCTTCTGTTTACCGTTCGAACGCGTTTACGAACGCTACACGAACGCACATACACTGAACTGAGTCATTTTCATCATATTTCATGCATGATCGCTTCTTGGGTGATTTCTTTTGTATTATGTAATTAACCATGCCATTCCATTATTGACACTTTTGCTGTTATCATCCATTTGTATTCCCGCATTCATCTATTTGATGTGTTCGCAAGATTGTGTTCAAGCATGATTAGTTCTTTAGGATGTTACTTGTTTCTCAAGCATGATTTAGCCATTAGTATGTTATTCATCTATGCATGATCTTGTTATCTCCTTTCGCAATAGGTGTTTCTTTATGTTTATGTTTAGGTTGTTATTTATTTTTCGTGTTTGATGATTCAACATGTTCATGAGATTATTGTGTGATATCATATGTTTGTCGTTATGATGATTCATTTTATACATGCGAACTTAGGAGTAGATTATCCTTGGAATATATGTTTCTTAGGCTTGGTTAGATTATTGCACAAATCATATCATTACAAGTGGCATAAGTAAGGGACCATTCCAAACCCAACGGATTGAGGTCTTCCCTTGCGAGGGGTGAGTGCGGCCTTAAATCATTTTCCCGGTTCACACCGGGTGGCGACTCCATGTTATTTCTCCGGTTTAGTCCCCCGCGGGCTACTCCGTACTCCCGACCGGGCCGCGAGCCCGGAACAGCGTCGTCCAACATTTGTTTCCTACAGGCGCGAACTCCGAGGGCCGAAGCTCCCATGGGCGGAAGCGAGGAGGTGGGACCTGCAGAAATACCGGTCGTTCAAGTTCCCTCTGATGAGGATGAAGCGGCCGGGGGTCCCATTATGGAGCAATTACCAGGAGAGTGCGGTGCAGTCGGAGCCGATCCCCAAGGTACAGAGTCATATATTGAATCTGGCCGTTCACGTCTAAGAGTCGATGAAATTCCAAGAGACCATCTTCTATTTGAGCGCTTCTTTTCAGACGGTTCTGTACCAATTGTGCAGGATCTGGATGATGAGGCTGAAGTGCCAGAGCCTACTTGGCCGACTGGGTCTCTTTGGCACCACCTCAAGCAACTTTATCCCTTAGTACGCAGGAATTCTGCCTCAGGGCTTAGAGGGAGTTATAGGGACGTGGAGGGCCTTTATAGTTTGGCCGAATTGGCGTCGTTAGATGAGACTTGGTCTATGTACAAAAATGATGTACTTCATCGTATTTACGAGGAGGAGGGGGTCATTTACATTTCTGATTCGTCTGATTCTGATTCTGATTCTCTTGTAGATGTTCGTCCTACTACTGCGCCGCACCGCTCAACGCGAGAAGCAGTATCTCCTTTGCGCAGCCGTCATCTTCGGCTCCTCCGCCTTCTCCTTCTCGAGTGGAGTCTCTTGTGCCTGAACAGCCGTCCCCTCCTGCTCTTATGATTGCTTCTTCCGCAGCTCATGTTCCGACAGTCCAAGTGCCAGCCGCTTCTGAACAATCATCGCCCCCTCGGGCTGAGTCTTTCATTTGCTGCACTGGAGGTTAGTCAGGCTGCTCGGCCAGAGAACATCCTTTAATTGGACAAAAGCTCCTTCGAATTAAGCCGAATATTGGCCCTTCCTGCCTTGCCCATATCGGTTGATGATCGGCTTTTCCTCCAAGAAATGCATGACGACATAACAGCCCTTCTCTCTCGGTATCGCAATATGCACAGTTAGAGGGTTGGGCTTCGCTCCTCTGTAATGAGGAAAGAAACGCTCTGTAGCTCTCTTGACGCCCTTCATCAGGCCCTGAGAGAGACTACAGAAGAAATGATGACCGAGGAATCGGTCTTCCTGGACCTGGAGCGACAGTTACAAGAGATTCAGCGTCTTGTCGAGGAAAGCCGTATGAGAAAACAAGCTAAGAGTATGACCATTGCTACTCAAGTAACGGAGATGGACGAGTCTATGGCAAAGTATGAAGGTCTGGCCCGTATAAATTTTGAGAAAAGCTTGGCCGATTTGGATGCGTTGGGTTTGGAGATTTAGGACGAATGGCGCCTGAGGAGAGAGACGCTTTCGGCCATTAAGGAGCTGCCCGAGGGTTTTCGGCGTTCTTCGGGCCAAAATTAATGATTTTTGTAAGACGTTATATCGTCTATTCCTTGTATTTTTAGGACGTTTTCGTCCGTAATTAATGAAAATACATTATTATTCCAGTGCATTTTGTACATTTTCATGCTCCCACAAAGAGGGCACATATATCTTCAAGTACTTGCCATTTATCGCTCTTGCATGCACTCTTCCGTTCAAGTCCTGCAAATGGTAGGCTCTGTTTGGTAACACATTTTTCACCACAAATAGGCCTTCCCAGTTGGGCGACCATTTGCCATACGCCGGGTCCTTAGAACCAAGTGACAATATAATTTTCCACACTAATTCGCCCTCCCTGAACGATTTAGCCATTACTCTGAGATTATATTCATTGGCTATTTTTCTCTTTTGTGATTCTAGACGATTTAGCACATCACATTTGATATCGTCCAATTCCAATAAATTCTGGATCATTGCCTCGTCGTAGTCTTCCTTTGTCAGCTTTTCTTGTAACATCACCCTGGTGGACTCGATATTCATTTCTACTGGAAGCACAGCCTCGTGACCATACACTAACTGAAACGGCGTCACTGAAGTACTTGTTCGTGGTGACGTCCTATAGGCTCATAGAGCCTGACTCAAATATTGTCCCATCGTCTAGCGTTGTCTGTCACCATCTTCTGAATCAACCATTTAAGGGTCTTATTGGACGATTCTGCTTGACCGTTTGACTGAGGGTAATAGGGGGTAGTGTTCACCAACCAGATTCCATACTCGGCCAGCAATCTTTCATTCACCTTTTCACCGTTTAATGAGGTGTCATGGTCTACCATTATTGTTTGTGGTATACCAAATCGGTGAATTATATGCTCTTTTATGAACTTGATGATCTGTTCTTGGGAGATTTCCACAACTTGGATAGCTTCCACCCATTTGGTAAAGAAATCGGTAGCAACAATGATGAAAGTATGCCTCTTGCTTGATGCTGGGTGAATCTTCCTTATCAAGTCTATCGCATATTCCATAAACGACCACGGTTTAATGATTGGGATCATCTCGGTCGCTGGTGCCCTTTGAATAGGCCCGTGCTTCTGACAAGCAATGCATCCTTTGGCATACGAGATGCACGATTCTCCCATCTTCGGCCAATAATAGCCGCTTCATAAAATCAACCATCTCATCTTTACTTCTGCTTGGTGTGCCCCACAAACACCTTCATGCACTTCGGCCATGATAGTTTTGGAT
The DNA here is from genome assembly GCA_019454045.1 of Zanthoxylum bungeanum. Lineage (NCBI taxonomy): Eukaryota > Viridiplantae > Streptophyta > Magnoliopsida > Sapindales > Rutaceae > Zanthoxylum > Zanthoxylum bungeanum. The sequence continues at coordinate 20,369 of SKCR01001527.1, read as the reverse complement.
TCAGATGGCCCTACACATTTCAACAACAATCCATTTTGTCATTTTTTATATAACACATCTCCTGAGACTACGTAGTTCAGGGCTTTAAGTTTTAGCCTTCGATTCTTCCCTCCTTCGGGCTGTTTTAGAAACGTCTTGATTTCACTTCTCTAATCGTCCTCCTTTTCGATTTCAATGGTCGTGACATTTGTCCCTTCTTTTCGTCGCATCAGGACCGGCTTCACCTCGCCGCTTCTATATATACCATCTATGTTTGCTTCATTGTTCCCGGAAGCTGCTTGGGCTAAAATATTGGCCAATTCATTTTTTGCCCTTGGAACTTGTTCCAACTCTGCATGATCAAATCGCTCTACCAACTCTTTGGCCACATCCAATAATGCCATGACTGATGGGCTTTGGCATTTAAAGGTTCCCATCACTTGTTGGATTACTAGTTGTGAATCCCCCTTAATGGATACATGGGTTACTCCCATGTTGAGGAGTATCTCCAACCCAAGTATCAAGGCTTCGTATTCGGCCTGGTTATTAGTGCAATATTCGTTCAACTTGATTAAGAACCGAAATGATTCCCCCAACAGGCTGACTAAGAGAATCCCTATTTCAGCTCATTTCATTGTCCTGGATCCGTCGAAATACATCGTCCATGGTTTCAGACTGCATTCGTCCAGATCCATTTCTATTTCTCTAATAGTGCTCAAGCATGGGTGATCGGCCAAGAAATCAGCCAAAGCTTGATTTTTAACGGCCCTTGGGGCTCATGCCGTATATCGAATTCTGAAAGTGACAGTAACCAAAACCCAACTCTTTGATGCAAGATAGGACGAGAAAACATGTACTTTATTATATTAATTCTTGTTATCAAATACACTATGTTCGGCCTAAGGTAGGCTCGTAATTTAGTACATGTGAAATATAGAGCCAAACATAATTTCTCCATTGGAGAATAATTACATTCATAATTCAGCAATTGTCTGCTGATATAATAAATGGCTCTCTCAACGTTCATGTCATCATCTTGCGCGATCATCCCAGCTATGGACTGTTCTTCAGCCGATATGTACAATTTCATTGGCCTTCCTGGCACTGGATGTACCATCACCGGCGGTTGTGACAAGTATTTCTTCAGGCTGTCAAAAGCTTTTTGATGTTCTTCGGTCCAGACGAATTCGTCCTTGTCCTTTAACCTCAATAAGGAGGATAACACTTTTATTTTCCCTGCACAATTGGAGATAAATCGTCTTAAAAGTTAATTTGCCCTAAAAACCTATGTAACTCTTTCTTATTTCGGGGTGGTATAGCTTCGGTGATCGACCGAGATTTATTGGTGTCAATCTCGATTCCCCGTTGGTGCACTAGAAAACCTAGGAAATTTCATGGGCACACCCCGAAAGCACATTTGGCAGGGTTCAATTTTAGTTGAAACTTTCCCATTCGCTCAAAGGTCGTTGCTAAATGGCTAAAATATTTTTCCAGTCACAGATTTCGCCACTATATCTTCCACATAGACTTCTACAGATTCACCGATCATGTCATGAAAGATCAAATTCATGGCCCGCTGATAAGTGGCACCAGCATTTTTCAGGCCGAACGACATCACTACCCATTCATAACACCCTAAAGAACCTGGGAACCTAAAGGCTGTTTTGTGTATATAATTTTCGGCGATGTAAATCTGATTATAACCTGCATACCCATCCATAAAAGAGCAGACTTAGTACCAAGCCGTGGAGTCCAATAGGGAATCTACTGTCGGCATTGGGTATTGATATTTTGGTGTCGCTAAGTTTAAATTTCTGAAGTCTATATAGATCCTTATTTTTCCATTCTTTTTCCTGACTATGACGATATTTGTCAACCATTCCACATATCTGATCGTCCTAATGAACTTCGCCTCTAAAAGTCGTTCAATTTCTTTCTTAATAACAGGCATGACATTGGGTGCAAACCTCCAGGGAGGCTGCTTATGAGGCCTATGGCTTGGCATTATTGGAAGTCTATGCTCCACCAACATCCTATCTAAACCAGGCATCTCATTGTAGTCCCATGCAAAACAATCTTTGTACTCTCGCAGTAAACAAATTAGCTTTTCGCGTACCTGTGACTCCAGTTCATTGCTGACGTAAGTGATGCGTCTATCATGCTCGCTCCCCAGAATTACCTCGTCCAATACATCTTGTCCTCTTGAGATATTTATCTTTCGTCGTCCATTCAAAGCGTATTTTTCTTCTTCCATTGATTCACCTTCTTCTATCAAGCAGTCCACTCCGCATAGCTCTCTTACCTTGTCCTCCGTCTGATGCGCCAGCAGTTTGCCTCTTAAAGCCGAAATCGCGGCATGTGCTTCGGCCTCATTTTTTCGCTCTGCTACAAAGGCCATTAAATTGGCCTTAGAGGCTGCAAGGGCGGCTTGCTCCTTATTCTGCTTGTTCTTCATTTAAATTATTTTGCATTGGCTCTCCAAAAACCACCGTGGTTGGTCTCGTCTGTGCGAATAAATCATTCAGCAGTCCCGCGGGGTACGGCTCGTCATTTTGAGCCACAATGGTCGGGCTTTCCCCTTCATTCAGAACTCTGGTCGGCCCATAATTCCCTTCGTACATGAAGTACTCGGCCGAATTTGTCTATGCAGTGAAAGGCTTGTTGTCGGCATGCACTATCTCCACCTCGTCCCTCTGGTTCCAGAAAACTAGGCATTGATGAAGGGATGAAGGGATGCATCGGCTGCTAATTAGAAACGGATTTTTTCTGTCGCTAATTAGAAACAGAATGAAAATTCCGTCGCTAATTAGAAACAGAATTAAAATTCCGTAGCTAATTAGAAACGGAATTAAAATTCCGTAGCTAATTTTAAAATTTTCAATCCCCCCAAAAAATTTAATCCTTTCGGCGCCAATTTTTTTTTAAAAGAAAATAGAGACGGATTTTCCGTCGCGAATTAGAAACGGAATGAAAATTTCGTCGTTAATTAGAAACGGAATTAAAATTCCGTAGCTAATTTTAAAATTTTCAATCCCCAAAAAATTTAATCTTTTCGGCGCCATTTTTTTTAAAAAAATAGAGACGGATTTTCCGTCGCTAATTATAATTCCGTTGCTAATTAGAAACAGAATTAAAATTCCGTAGCTAATTTATAAAATTTTCAATCCCTCCAATATTTTCAAAAATTTCCCTCCTTACGAAAATTTCAAATGTCTATAAAATTTACAAATCTTCTTGCTTCTATTATCTTTTCCTCTATATATACACCACAATCTTTTTAAATCAACTCCAATACATCATCCAAAATTTCCTACTCAATTCCATATACCATCAAATTTTTTCATACATCAACTCTCATTATCAATCTCTAATTTTTCTTATCTCCACTTTTAAAATTTCCTAAGAAACAAACACTAATATATATTATTATTTTTGGTTTACAGTGGCGTAAATGGATGGTGGTGTGTCGAAGCTTGCGGTGGACATTACGGTGTCTTATGGAATTGAAGATTTATATATAACATTAAAAAAGTCAATTTTTTAAATTTTTCTACCATTCAAAAATTTTAAACTTTTCCCTTATCTAAAATTTAAAAATTTACTCTCTATAATTTATAAATTTCTCACATCTAAATAATTATAAAATTTCACCTCTAAAATTTTAAAATTTTTTCCTTTCTAAAATTTTAAAAGTTCATGCATCTTTAAAATTTTTAAATTTCCCGCCTCTCTAAAATTTTAAAATTTTCGCTTTTAATTTTTTTTTAAATATATAGCTATGGAATAGCTACGGAAATTCCGTCTCTAATTAGCGACGGAAAATGTCGTTTCTATTTAGAGACGGAATTTATGTCGCTATATAGAGACGGAATTTTCGTCGCTATATAGAGACGGAATAAAATTTCGTCGCTAATTTTAGCGACGGATGAAATATTTCCGTCGCTATTTTTTTTTGCGACCAACAAAATATAGACATAATTTTTCCGTCGCTAGTGGTCAGCTAGCTACGGATTAGCTACGGATTTTTTCTGTCGCTATTTGACAGTTTTCTTATAGTGTAACATGGAGAAAGAAATTCATCGATTACCTTAGAATTAATGTGTTTTAAATTGAAATATCTTCGGATACCCTCAATTGAGTAATAAAAGGAATCAACTATTGAATATAGGGACTTTATATAAGAGAGATTCTCGACGCTTTACTGCTTTTCTCTATTGATAATTCTTACGTATTTTTCATAATCCTTAATCCAAACTGCCAATTCAATCTTTTTCTTTAATTAAGTTATTGCTAATGTTCGTACTAAGTGATTCAGTTCCTTCGTAACCATCTCTCTAAGGAATCGACACTCCAACTATACTGCGATAGCCGCAAGTTCTTTTTGGGCATAATCAGTATCTACTAGTCATGTTAAGGGGGGATCGATTACTCATAAAGCACTCAGGCAAGGTTATTACTGGTCGACGATGCATCAAGATGGGTTCGACTATACCCGTGCATGTAATGGGTGTTAAAAGAATACAAATGTGCCCTAGCAACCAACCGAGCAGCTGACAACTTTGTCTACTCCTTGACCATTTGCCCAATGGGGGCTAGATCTCATTGAACCATTGCCTACAGGTAAAGGTTAAGCTAAATATGTCATTGTGGTAATAGATTACTTCACTAGGTGGGTGGAGGCCGAGCCACTGTCCATCAAAACTGAGAAAAATGCCACAGACTTTATAAAGAGGAATATAGTCAGCCGGTTTGAGATTCCCTAGGCCATCACCACGGACAATGGAAAGCAATTTGACAGCGCGGGCTTCAATAACCTCTGTGAAGACCTCCAAATTACCTTGAGATTTGCATCGCCTACCCATCTGAAGTCTAATGGACAAGTCGAAATGACAAACAAAATAATCAAGAATAACCTAAAGGTTGGGCTCGGGTTTTACAAAGACCTGTGGGTTGAAGAGATATCAGAAGTCTTATTGGCACACCAAACAACTTACAAAAAACTCACAGGAGAAATCTCATTTTCATTGGCCTATAGAAATGAGGCAGTAATCCTAGCATAGATCGGGATGACGACCCATCAACTCAAGTACGTTGATGGAGAACGAAATGAAAACCTCCTCAGGAATCACCTTGACCGGGTTGAAGAGAAAATAGAGAGATCAACGCTCAGAGTGGCCGCATATCAGCAAAGGATAGCTTGTTTCTATAACAAAAGAGTCTGGGCACGAACCTTTCATCTCAAGGACTTGGCCTTGAGACGGGTCACTCTGAATACAATGAAGCTCGAGGAAGACTCTCTGGGAGCAAAATGGGAAAGATCTTACAAGGTAGCAGAGGTCATCAGGCTGAGTGCCTATGACTTGGAGCAATTGGATGGCATTTGGCTAAAAAATTATTGGAACGCAGAAATGCTACGAAGATACAATCAATAGAACCTCTCTTATAATGACCTGCAAAAAGTTATAAAAATGGTGATAAATCCCTAGGAATATAAATTAAGCTTTCGCTTTTATAATACAGACTTGTATCTATACACACTTGTTCATTATTCGAATGGAAGAAACTTATTTGATATTATAGAGGAATACTCGTGATCGGCATCAACAAAAGGTGCAAGATGATTTTCTAAAAGCGTGCACCCCGTTCCCCCAGTGACACAATCAAATCGCCGGACAGGAACGTTAGTACTCAATGACTTACACCTTCGAAAACTTGAAGACTTGTGTGGCATTTGGCACCTCAGTGTAATCATAGCATGCATGGCAAGATGGTCGGCATTGTAGGGGTTATTTAGGGGGTGAGTCCGGTAACGCAGCGGAAGCGGTGAAAATCCGATTTTCAGATTTCAAAACTTTTTCTTGGATTAATTAAATAAACATATTTATTTAATTGCCCAATAATCAAATTATGAAAACAAAATTTCAAATGAATCATATTCAAGTGAAATTACCAAATTACCCTTATATGGTATTTTGTCCATTTTAGTCCGAAATTGATCCAATCAATTTTGAATGATTCTAAATCATTTCTAAGATGAACTTAGCATGTTCAAAACATCAAAACACCAAAACCACAAGAATCCCCAAATTTCCTATCAAGGCCGTGAGCCTCCATTTGGTACCAATTTGTGCATTTTGCACTTTCATGCTTCAAGACACATCCAAATGATATCCAATCAACATGAAACTTTATATGCATCATAAACACACACAAATACACAACATATATGAAAACCCCCAAATTTGGAGTTAGTCATAAACCCTAATTTTTCAATTTCCTCAAATTGGACAAATTAGGTCATATACATTAAATCAATTGTTTCAATCATCAATCTTACATCTAATTCAAGTCTCAACACAATGAAACAACTCAAGATCAAATCTAGGTCATTTAAGAGTGGGTCAATAACTCTAGATTAGCAACATGGTTTCATAAACCTTAAAAGAATGTTTACAACTACACTAGTTACAAACTTCCTTCATCATACATGCTTTACACCTTCATCGAAACTTTCATCAACAAAAACCACAAAGAACAAAGAAGGAAATAACCTAAGGATATCATATATTGAAGCCTAGATCCTAAGGAACAATTTCCTTACTAATAGTAAGTTGGAAAAAACTTACTAAAATCAAGCTTTCCTTTGATCTTTCTTTCTTTCTCAAGCTTCCTTTAGGTTTCTTCAATGGTGTTTTTGTTTTAGTAAAGTGTATTAGTAGTTATAAAATGCAAATGAAATGAAAACAATATATACTTGTTGAGAATAAGCCTTGGCCGAAAATCAACAAACATATACAACAAATTTAATTTCATTTTCATTTGACATTAATTTGATCAAGTTGATTAAATATCCAAAAACACTTTATTAGATATTTATAACTTGGTCAACAAAGGCAAGTAATCCATTTAAATCAAATATCCTAAGTTAAGATATTTATATTTTAATTAATTTAATCATTTAACAATTAATTAATTAATTAATTAATTAAATACAAATATATTAAATATATATATATAATATTTACATTAAATATTAAAAATATATATTCATTTAGGATATAAGTCAAATAACTCATTTTGACTATTAATTAATGTGTATTTAAATTAATCAAGTATTAAATGTAAATACACAATAATTAGGAAAATGACTATCTAGTCCCTTTAGCACGTATCTTGCATTTAACCTTTAAACGACTTTATAAATAATCAATATTATTTATTAATGTTGCTCTAGTGCTCTACGAGTATGTTTCATTATTGAGACTCTCTAGATTCAGGTATATCCGTCACGAAATCTAATTTCGTGTCCATAATCTATCCACCTGTAGATTTATGACAATCACGGATAATCTCGCTGAACCATACAGGTCGAGGTCATGGCAAATGTATAATTCCTCCGTCACAGGTATCCGGATAAATCCCAGAGATATAGATGTAAACGTCAAATCTCTATCGGGATTATCCAGTCGACTATTCTATTAGCAATCTCAAAAAGAATGTTTAGAACTAGCTTCTAAACTTTACCACGGGCCCATGGTTTTATCTGATTGCTAATCATATGGACTACCTATGCTCTGATACACAGAACTGACGGATCCTATGTTGATACACATAGGACACCCTGAGGATCTGTCCACACCCAACGAACAGGGGGGAGGTCTTATCTAAATAGATCGGTGACGTGACTGCCGTCTAAGTGTAGAAGATGTCTCATGTGCCCACAATGGCATCTCAAGTCTAAGAATCACAAGTGCTACTCAACCCAAGAAGATTCTTATTGACGCTGGTGTACCATCCATTAAGAATCTTCGGTGAGTCGTTCAGTGTTTATCCGCTATAAAACACCTACACGTCTATACCAGTCTCCAAGACTAATGGTTCATTGAGAAACCATTGGAATCATATATTCCAGTATACGACATGTACCGGTCTCAACGGGTTTACTATACTGACCAAGTAGTGTAAACCTTGACCAGGAACTGTCTGAGAATGACAACGTCATGATACTTCTCAATGTCCGTTACGACGCTTTTGCAACTGTATCATGACTAATCATTCTCGGGTCATTACGTCTTTACCAAATAGAAATATAGATTATATTATAGAAACTGCATATATTATTCATAATAATAATGATTTACATAAGTATTTAACAGAAATACAACCGGGAATTGGCGCTCTGAGCACCAACCCCAACAGGCATGGCGTTTGGCACCTCAATAACCAAAGCATATACAGATTGAAGACAATTTTGAGGTACTACAGTAGCCTCGGGTTCACATAGCATGGGGAGGGATAATTCCATCATGGCATTTGCTGCCCACATTGAGAGTTGGAGGTACATAGCACGGGGAAGGCCCCCGGGTCTCTGTGGCGATTGTAGCCTTGGGATTTTCCTAGCATGGGGAGAGTTAATGCCACTATGGCACTGATTATCCAATTTTGGAACCGTATGAGCATAGCATGGGAGGGCTGGAGGGCCTTCGTGACATTTGCAGACTCAGAGTTTGTCTATTATTATAAGGAAAATGCCATCATGGCGTTGGCCACCCTCTGATCCATAGTTTGGTTTGCCGAGATATTTAGACGGTGAGGTCCGAAATTTTTATTTTAAGCAATATAGGACAAGACGTTGCCTCTGTTGCTTTGATTTTTTGGTCGGTATGGTGTTTGTGACATGTCACCTCTGTTAGCTTGTCGTTTTATTTCATTTTTATGTTGCACGGAGTGGGACGCCACAACTGATGTTAGCCATAGGTGAGTTGAAATATCTTCCTTCGTGATCTTTCAGTTTGATTGGCTCGGGGTTAGACATGTCCAACAAAGGCCCTATTGTGGGAACACAAGATCTGGGCGACGCATGCTGTCCCGGGCTCGCGGCCCGGTCGGGAGTATGGAGTAGCCATGGGGGACAAAACCGGAGAATAATGGAGTCGCCACCCAGTGTGAGCCGGGAAAATGAGATTTAAGGCCGCACTCACCCCTCGCAAGGGAAGACCTCAAACCGTTGGGTTCGGAATGGTCTCTTACTTATGCCACTTGTAATGAAAGGATTTATATGATAATTTAATCAGGCTTAAGTAATACTTATTTCTAAGAATATCATGCTTCTAAATCTACATACATACATCAACAAAGTCATCTAAATTTATATGTAACACATATTCGAATTTGCATACAGCCTATTTGCATGTAATCTATGTCTCAATTTGCATACATAAGGTTTATCATACGGTAAGCATACAAGTTAATGAACGCATTGGTGGACACAGAAGCGCAAACAAATAGCATTCTTGCTAGCATACATATTAAGAAAAGATATTTAAGCGCATAACAGAAATAGACAACTAGAGAGGTAATACAAATGCATAACGTAAAAAAAGGGAACTATGTGCTAAGATGGACATGTCGTAATGTGATGCAAGAAGATCTGTTTACCGTGGGCGTTCGTAGACGCGTTCGAACGGTAAACAAAAGGTTCTCGTTCGAGTAGCGTTCGTAAACGCGTTCGAACGGAAATGAAACAGAATGATCACGTTCGTATGGCGTTTGTGAACGCGTTCGAACGGAAATGAAACAGAATACTCACGTTCGTATGGCGTTTGTGAACGCGTTCGAACGGAAATGAAACAGAATACTCACGTTCGTATGGCATTTGTGAACGCGTTCGAACAGAAATGAGACCTGATGCATGATAAGGCAAAATGCATGCGCGTTCGAGTTGCGTTCGTAAACGCGTTCGAACGGGAACAGACCTGATGTATGAAATGGGACGCAATACATAAATGGCAAATAGTACAATGCGAGGCGCGGCGAAGCATCGTGGTAAAGGATTTTAACCTCTTCAATTAGAGGACCTCTCATCGCACTTACTAAGCGCATGCGCTCGATCGCATCATGCATACAAACATAAAGACAATCATATCAAACTAAGTATGCCCGATTGAACACATCTTACATCCAACCGAACACACATCAACCGCGCGCGGCAAAGCATCGTGGTAAAGAGCTTTAACCCCTCCCCATAGGGGATCTTTCATTCCACTTACTAAGTCCATGCGTTTGATTGAACCATGCATAAAAACATAAAGACAATCATATCAAACTAAGTATGCCCGATTGAACACATCTTACATCCAACCGAACACACATCAACCGGCGCGGCAAAGCATCGTGGTAAGGGCTTTAACCCTTCCCCATAGGGGATCTTTCATTCCACTTACTAAGCCAATGCGCTTGATTGAACCATGCATAAATAAACAACATGCAGAATTCAAGTGACGAAAAATAAATAAACCAAAACAACACAAAACAAAGAGGGTGCCGTTTACTCAAGCGGTACGTGGAGTTGTATCCTAAGTACAGACCGCACTACCGTCCATTCGGATTCGGCTACGGAATTTACGTCTGGGTTTCCATCCTATATACCACAAGAGACGACACTCTTCATTCATCCAATACCCACAACACACATCATACACAAACAAGATTTAACAAATAAGTAAAATACAATCAAATAAAATAACAAAAATCAAATAAAGATGAGTGTGAAAAGTACCCTCAGGTCTAATCTTTTAAATCACCTCTCGGATGTACGGCACACGGTCGTCGGAAGGGTGGTTGCTCCGCAACTCTTTCGGTTCACTGGTTCACTGCTCTCATTCGTTGTCTCACTGTTTGGAGTCGTCGTTCTCTCCGTCTTTTGCTGCTGCTTTTGGCTTCGATTTTCTACTGTTCGGCCTCTGTTTTGCTGCTCACTGTTCAGGTCACCTGTTTTGACGTTTCAACGGACTGTTCCGAGTTTTTGTGTGGTGTTTTAGTGTAGTCCTGTGTGAGTCTTTTAAGGATTATGAATGCAGTTTTTTTATGTTATTACTTTAAGGTTTTTAGGGAATGTTTTAAGTGTATTTTGCTGCTGTATAGGGGGTGAATGGGCTGCTGTTTGGGGGTACTTTAGCGGCTGTTTGGAGCGGTTTGGGCTGCCGTTTTGGGGTATATTTTTTCGGTGATGTGTGGAGGCTTAGGGGGTTTGCTATTTTCGGTTATGGAGTGGAGGAGATTTGTGAGGTTTATGGACGTGTAGGGCTTATCGGTTTGTGAAGGTGCTTTTAATGTGAAGGCTTGGGGTTATTTTCTTTTCTCTTGTGATTTGTGTGAGTTGTGTGTATATTATGTGTATGAGCTAGGGGAGTGCATGTCTTGGTTATGGGTTGTTTATATAGAGAAGGGCTAGGGCTTCACCTTGTCTCACAAGGAAGGGATTTTGGCATTAAAATGAGGATTTGATTTGGTGTTGGACAAGGAAAGGATTAGATTGAGGGGGGGACAAATCTTGGCTAGATTAGGAAGTCAATATCTTTAATTTGTTATGATTGATTTTAATTAGGCATGACATCTTTTTAATTTAGTATGTGATTTGTTTAGTTTGGTATATAATATATTTGTGTTTTATTAATTGGTAAATGTTTAAATATTTTATTTAATTCAATGTTTAATTTAATTAAGATTTAATTTAATTTCTCATGTGTTTTTAATGTGTTTTATTAATTGGGATGTGTTTTATGGGCTTTGGTGGGTTAATTGGGCTTGGGTATGAGGCTAGCAGCAAAACCAGAATTACCGACACCGTTCGAACGCTTCCTCGAACGCGACACGAACACCCACAATCTGTTTGGCGTTCGAACGTATACATGAACGCAGCACGAACGAAAACAGTGAACCTTGTTTATTCTGAATTTCCCCTTCCGATATTCGTTTCTCCGCGGCTTCCGTGACTCAAAAGGTAGTGCCTCCAAATGAGACTCATCATCGGGTTTCACATGCAAAAATACAATGCCTACAGTCGCCCCCACTTTGATGGGACTTGTGTAATGTGCAACAGTGACAATCCTATCAAAGTTATGCAATGCATTTTCACTTACCTGGCTCGCCAACTGCCACTTGACTTTCCACGTGTTGAGTTGATTTGGGTGGAGGTGCTGCGACCCTGGTTCATTCCCGAACCGTGTTTTGATGTGGTCCATTCCCGAACCGTTGTCGTAAGGTGGTCCATTCCCGAACCGTTACTGTGAGTTGGTCCATTCCCGAACCGTTACTGTGAGGTGTTCATTCCCGAACTGTTATCGTGAGGTGGTCCATTCCGAACCGTTACTGTGAGGTGTCCATTCCCGAACTGTTACTGTAAGGTGGTCCATTCCCGAACCGTTACTGTGAGGTGTCCATTCCCGAACTGTTACTGTAAGGTGGTCCATTCCGGAACCGTTACTGTGAGATGTCCATTCCCGAACTGTTACTGTGAGGTGTCCATTCTCGAACCGTTACTGTAAGGTGGTCCATTCCCGAACCGTTACTGTGAGATGTCCATTCCCGAACTGTTACTGTGAGGTGGTCCATTCCAGAACCGTTACTGTGAGGTGTCCATTCCCGAACTGTTACTGTAAGGTGGTCCATTCCCGAACCGTTACTGTGAGGTGTCCATTCCCGAACTGTTACTGTAAGGTGGTCCATTCCCGAACCGTTACTGTGAGATGTCCATTCCCGAACTGTTACTGTGAGGTGGTCCATTCCCGAACCGTTACTGTAAGGTGGTCCATTCCCGAACCGTTACTGTTAGGTGGTCCATTCCCGAACCATTACTGTGAGGTGTCCATTCCCGAACTGATACTGTAAGGTGGTCCATTCCCGAACCGTTACTGTGAGGTTGTTCATTCCCGAACCGTGCTTCCATTCTTGGAGTGCCATTCCCGGCTAAACTGATATTGATGCTGATGTGGGCCTGGCCCCTAAACTGATACTGATGTGGGCCTCGGCTCTGGGACTCATCCCCAAACTGATACTAATGTAGGCATCGGCCCTGGACTGCAACTGATATGGGCCTCGCCCCCAGACTGATACTGATATGGGCCTCACCCCTGAAATTGATGTGGGCCTCGCCCCAACACTGTTACTGATGTGGGCCTCGCCCTAGATTGATACTGATATGGGCCTCAACCCTGGGATTCATCCCTAAGACTGGTACTGATACGGGCCTCGGCCCTGATTGATACTGATATGGGCCTAAACCCTGGGACTCATCCCCAAACTGATGTTGAAGTGGGCCTCGGCCCTAACTGCTACTGATATTGGCCTCGCCCCCAAACTGATGTGGGCCTCGCCCCAACACTGTTACTGATGTGGGCCTCGCCCCAGATTGATACTGATATGGGCCTCAACCCTGGGACTCATCCCCAAACTGATGCTGAAGTGGGCCTCGGCCCTAACTGCTACTGATATGGGCCTCGCCCCCAGACTGATACTGATGTGGGCATCGACCCTAACTGCTATTGATATGGGCCTCTCCCTCAGACTGATACTGATATGGGCCTCGCCCCCCCAGACTGATACTGCTGATATGGGCCTCGCCCATGTGATTCATTCCTGAAGACTGCTGACATTGTACTGTTACTGCTTCTGGTTGGCTTGCATTCGGCGCTTTCTTTTTTCTCCTTTGAAACCTGTTATTACAAAACAGAACAAACACGAAAGGATGCAAAATGCGTTACGTGTATGCATGCATGAATGTTCCTATCCCGTCGGGTTAGGTCTTCCGTCAATTCTTTTGGTGACTGTTTAGCCTTCTCTTCCTCAGACAAGCTACTTCTTCAATCTGTCTACGTTGATCGGCTCGGTGAACTAATTCCCTTCCAAGTCTGATATTTTCACTGCCTCTATTTCCCAATTTCTGAATGTCTATCTTATCTTTTCTGTTTGCTTATTTCGAAGGTTCCCCGTGTTCATCACTGGATTCCATAGTACCAAGGTTGAATACTTTTCTCAAATATACTCATATTGCAGAAGAGTTTCAGCGAAATGAACGTCTTTATTATTGTTGAGGAAAAGAGTTCGAACAAGTAACAAAATCAATGTCTTTTAAAAAAACTGGATCAAATAGACTAGGAGGAACATCTCCATCATCTGCAGCACTGCCTTCTTCCTCGGTCTATGGTTCTTCACTGTCATCCATGTAAGAAGCTTGGTGGTTGAGGGTTTCTTTTCATGGGTTGGGTATTTTATGGGAATCTATGAGATCTTGAATTTCATGCCTGAGGCAGGTGCAGTTGTCGGTGTCATGGCCATGTAGCTGGTGGAAGTGACAATAAAGGTTCACATTTATGTGTGGTGGTGGGGGGTGCGGAAGTGGCTTGCCTTCTAAGGGTTTCAAGATTCCTTGTCCCTGTAACTTTTCAAATACCTTCGACAAAGGTCTACCAAGGTTGGAGAATTGCCGGTTCCTGATGGCAGCAACCTCGACAGTAGCGGGCTTAGTCTCAGAATACCCCCCAAAAGTCCGCCTATTCTGGCCATAGAACTTTCTGTTTTCAGCCTCCTCTTCCTCAATATCCATGACAGTTTCCCTCAACTGTCGAAAATCAGAAATCATCGAAGTCATCCTCCTCAGCTTACTATAAATAGAGGGTTTGGTGCCCCTGATGATCATTTTGATTTGGTCCTTCTCTGAGGGCCGAGTCTGCATTTTCAAAAGCTGGCTTCTCCAGCGATCCACATACTCTTTGAAACTTTCCTCTGGCTTCTGTTAGTGTTCTCCAAATCACGGAGTGACAAGTCAATCTCTAAGTCTATAACATATTGCTTCAGAAAAGCATCAGCTAGTTCTCTCCAATCTTCCTTAACCTTCCTCTCAAGGCTATGATACCAAACCACAGGTGCCCCCTCGAGTGACATCCCAAACATCTTTTGGACTTGGCGCTGTGATAGGACCACTGAACTCATGACTGAGACATATTGCTGCAGATGGACTCTCGGGTCTCCATTCCCATTAAACTTGGCCATGTCAGGCAATTTAAACTGAGCTGGCAGCTGTTCTCCAAACGTCATTGCCTCATAATCTAACAAATCCTCATTCTTACCCCTCATTTTGCGGGTAACTGTTTCAACCTGATCCCGAAGCTTCTGAAATTCTGCCTGAGACCCAATCACTCTGCCTGCTGCATATTCTGCCATGTCATCATCAAAAGTGGGGACATCATCCCCCAACCCATTCGAAGGCTCATCACGCCTCACATTCTCAGAATTTCCCCTAGCACGGGGTACATCCATATTTGTCATGGCAGTAGTCAAGGCTTGCGACTGTTCAGTAATCTTGGCGAAACCATTTTCCAACTGATCTATCCGGGATACCTCAATATCTGATTCACTCATGTCTGTTCTCAATATTTTGGTGAGTCTTCCCTTTTTCCTAACCCAACGGGAATCTATGATGGCTTTCAGAACACAATGGTTAACATGATGTATGTATGCATGGGGTGCATGAGATGCATGTAACATATATAACATACTAAATCAACTAAAATTTTCAAACAAATCGGCCTGTTATCATTTTAGAAGCTTTTGGGCTAACTGTCATAGGAGTGAACTCGTCCTAGTTTAAATGGCCCAACGAGTACACATCTCATGGCAAGGAGCCCAACTAAATCCAAATGGTAATGTTCCGAACATAAGCACGAAGAAAGATAATGCAAACATACAACAATAATTTCTACATAATGGCCCATCAACATTTCAGAAGCTTTAGGCCCAATGGTCATAAGGTACGAACTCGCCCCAGTTTAAATGGCCCAGCAAGTCCGCATTTCTGACAATGGTCCAACTGCATCCAAATGAGGATGGTCCACAAGCACATACTCAAGGAAATAATTGTTACTTTAACCATACAACCCCGGTCTATGGGTGGGTTCACAATAGTATAGACAAAGGCTCTCATCGGCGAAGGATGGCCCACAACTAGGTCTCCCCAATCAAGGGTTCGAGCAACCAAGTGAGCGCACCCTTTTTTTTATACACTAAGGTACGTGCCAATGAGCTATGGTGTGTGACAGACTGTCAAATGGATTTCCCGTTGTAGATTCCCCAGGGAAGGTGGAGCGAGGCTCACTTAAATACCCAAGCCTCTTAGGCTCTTATCGCTTGGTGTTAGGAATAAACAACGAGTCCTTCAAATTAGTCCATCATAATAGGCTACGAGTAGATGGCCAACTAGGTGCCTTCACAGCTTTTCCTTCTAGAAAGGTAGTGAATGAAGGAAGACACCAAACCATTACCTAGCCTCAAAATGCCTTTGATTAAACCCTCACTTTATCCACTATAGACACGGTCAATTAAAACATAAATTCAAACATCACAAGACAATATTTCGGGGCCGATTCTCTATCCCCAGTGGAGTCGCCAGACTGTGGGAACACAGGATCTGCGCGACGCATGCTGTCCCAGGCTCGCGGCCCGGTCGGGAGTACGGAGTAGCCACGTGGGACTAAACCGGAGAATAATGGAGTCGCCACCCGATGTGAGCCGGGAAAATGAGATTTAAGGCCGCACTCACCCCTCGCAAGGGAAGACCTCAAACCGTTGGGTTCGGAATAGTCCCTTACTTATGCCACTTGTAATGAAATGATTTATATGATAATTTAATCAGGCTTAAGTAATACTTATTTCTAAGAATATCATGCTTCTAAATCTACATACATACATCAACAAGGTCATCTAAATTTATATGTAACACATATTCGAATTTGCATACAGCCTATTTGCATGTAATCTATGTCTCAATTTGCATACATAAGGTTTATCATACGGAAAGCATACAAGTTAATGAACGCATTGGTGGACACAGAAGCGCAAACAAATAGCATTCTTGCTAGCATACATATTAAGAAAAGATATTTAAGCGAATAACAGAAATAGACAACTAGAGATGTAATACAAATGCATAACGTAAAAAAAGGGAACTATGTGCTAAGATGGACATGTCGTAATGTGATGCAAGAAGATCTGTTTACCGTGGGCGTTCGTTCAGCGTTCGTAGACGCGTTCGAATGGTAAACAGAAGGTTCTCGTTCGAGTAGCGTTCGTAAACGCGTTCGAACGGAAATGAAACAGAATGATCACGTTCGTATGGCGTTTGTGAACGTGTTCGAACGGAAATGAAACAGAATACTCATGTTCGTATGGCATTTGTGAACGCGTTCGAACGGAAATGAAACAGAATACTCACGTTCGTATGGCGTTTGTGAACGCGTTCGAACAGAAATGAGACCTGATGCATGATAAGGCAAAATGCATGCGCGTTCGAGTTGCGTTCGTAAACGCGTTCGAACGGGAACAGACCTGATGCATGAAATGAGACACAATACATAAATGGCAAATAGTACAATGCGAGGCGCGGTGAAGCATCGTGGTAAAGGATTTTAACCTCTTCAATTAGAGGACCTCTCATCGCACTTACTAAGCCCATGCGCTCGATCGCATCATGCATACAAACATAAAGACAATCATATCAAACTAAGTATGCCCGATTGAACACATCTTACATCCAACCGAACACACATCAACCGGCGCGGCAAAGCATCGTGGTAAAGGGCTTTAACCCCTCCCCATATGGGATCTTTCATTCCACTTACTAAGCCCATGCGTTTGATTGAACCATGCATAAAAACATAAAGACAATCATATCAAACTAAGTATGCCCGATTGAACACATCTTACATCCAACCGAACACACATCAACCGGCGCGGCAAAGCATCGTGGTAAAGGGCTTTAACCCTTCCCCATAAGGGATCTTTCATTCCACTTACTAAGCTCATGCGCTTGATTGAACCATGCATAAATAAGCAACATGAAGAATTCAAGTGACGAAAAATAAATAAACCAAAACAACACAAAACAAAAGAGGGTGTCGTTTACTCAAGCGGTACGTGGAGTTGTATCCCAAGTACATACCGCACTACCATCCATTCGGATTCGGCTACGGAATTTACGTCTGGGTTTCCATCCTATATACCACAAGAGACGACACTCTTACATTCATCCAATACCCACAACACACATAATACACAAACAAGATTTAACAAATAAGTAAAATACAATCAAAATAAATAACAAAAATCAAATAAAGATGAGTGTGAAAAGTACCATCAGGTCTAACCTTTTAAATCACCTCTCGGATGTACGGCACACACGGTCGTCGGAAGGGTGGTTGCTCCGCAACTCTTTCGGTTCACTGGTTCACTACTCTCGTTCGTTGTCTCACTGTTTGGAGTCGTCGTTCTCCGTCTTTTGCTGCTGCTTTTGGCTCCGATTTGCTACTGTTCGGCCTCTGTTTTGCTGCTCACTGTTCAGGTCACCTGTTTTGACGTTTCAACGGACTGTTCCGAGTTTTTGTGTGGGTTTTTTAGTGTAGTCCTGTGTGAGTCTTTTAAGGATTATGAATGCAGTTTTTTATGTTATTACTTTAAGGTTTTTAGGGAATATTTTAAGTGTATTTTGCTGCTGTATAGGGGGTGAATGGGCTGCTGTTTTGGGGTACTTTAGCGGCTGTTTGGAGCGTGTTTGGGCTGCCGTTTTGGGGTATATTTTTCGGTGATGTGTGGAGGCTTAGGGGGGCTGCTATTTTCGGTTATGGAGTGGAGGAGATTTGTGAGGTTTATGGACGTGTAGGGCTGATCGGTTTGTGAAGGTGCTTTTAATGTGAAGGCTTGGGGTTATTTTCTTTTCTCTTGTGATTTGTGTGAGTTGTGTGTATATTATGTTTATGAGCTAAGGGGAGTGCATGTCTTGGTTATGGGTTGTTTATATAGAGAAGGGCTAGGGCTTCACCTTGTCTCACAATGAAGGGATTTTGGCATTAAAATGAGGATTTGATTTGGTTGTTGGACAAGGAAAGGATTAGATTGAGGGGGGACAAATCTTGGCTAGATTAGGAAGTCAATATCTTTAATTTGTTATGATTGATTTTAATTAGGCACGACATCTTTTTAATTTAGTATGTGATTTGTTTAGTTTGGTATATAATATATTTGTGTTTTATTTAATTGGTAAATGGTTTAAATATTTTATTTAATTCAATGTTTAATTTAATTAAGATTTAATTTAATTTCCCATGTGTTTTAAATGTGTTTTATTAATTGGGATGTGTTTTATGGGCTTTGGTGGGTTAATTCGGCTTGGGTGTGAGGCTAGCAGCAAAACCAGAATTACCGACACCGTTCGAACGCTTCCTCGAACGCGACACGAACGCCCACAATCTGTTTGGCGTTCGAACGTATACATGAACGCAGCACGAACGAAAACAGTGAACCTTGTTTATTCTGAATTTCCCCTTCCGATATCCGTTTCCCGCGGCTTCCGTGACTCAAAAGGTAGTGCCTCCAAATGAGACTCATCATCGGGTTTCACATGCAAAAATACAATGCCTACACCTATGATCATGTGAATGACACAATGGGGGTTCATTCCGTTATGGTCGCGTTTATATTGGCTCGGATCTGGATTTGTTCCGTCGAGACCTTATTATTATGAGAATGGCACAAGAAGGGTTCATTCCTTTGTGGCCAAGTGCTTATATTGACTCGGGGTTAGATTCGTTCCGCTGATGCCTTATTATTATATAAATGGCAGAATGAGGGTTCATTCCCTTATGGCCAAGTGTTTATATTGGCTAGGGACTGGATTCATTCCACTGATGCCTTATTATTATGATAATGGCACGAGGGGATTCATTCCCTTATGGCCAAGTGTTTAAATTGGAACGGGGCTGGATTCGTTCCGCCGATGCCTTATTATTATGAGAATGACACAATGAGGGTTCATTCCCTTGTGGCCAGGTGTTTATATTGGATCGGAGCTGGATTCGTTTCGTCGATGTCTTATTATTGTAAAGATGGCACATGAGGGTTCATGCCCTTATGGCCAGATTTGTTGAATGGCTTAAGGTTGGACATGCCCTACTGATGCCTTATTATTATGATAGGCATGAGGTTGAAGTTTTTCCCTCGCTACCTTGCTAGAATAGCACCGAGGGGGCTTTCGTTATTATTATTTCGAATGGCATAGGGTTGGGGTTTTCTCCCCGCGATATTGCAAAAATGAGTATAAAATGGCTAGGATCCCTTAGAATCAGCATAACAGACAGTCTGGGGTAGTTCTCCATTAGTTATGTTTGCAATCAGGCATCAGAATGATCACGGGAGGAGTGGAAACTTAGCTAGGTGCTAGCCAGTGCTGATTCAGTTCGGCTCGTGGAATTGGAGGATAACCTCTGGCATCATGAAGGTTTTGGAATTGGTTGGGTCATTTTATAGCTGGTCGGGTATTGGATCACAGCATCAGTATGATCGAAAATGGAAATGGTCATCATCAGTTAAGAGTCCATTTGAAGGATCGAAATTTTTCTAAGTATTAAAAAGTATATCGAGCTTTAATGATTAGCTTCATCAGGTCATCACAATATTGGTAGCGAACGGATTGATAGCCTGATCGGGATGAGCTTTTTAGAGTGGGTCAATTTATTTGAAGAGGTGTCGGTATTTATTATAGGAGAAGAGTCCTTATTGGATCA
>SKCR01001526.1:0-57968 GCA_019454045.1 Zanthoxylum bungeanum | reverse complement strand
TGTGTTCACGCATTCTTTTCATGTCTTGTTTGATCTTGGGACCTAGATAATAACCAACAGAGATCAGAAACCCATACCCCAGTTGTTTTCTAACTCTCCCTGACTTACGTGGTTCTTGTGTAATTCGAAGATTAATGGTATAGTTTCATCCTGATGAACTATTTATGTTCCATTAGGATTCAGTTCCTTGAACAGTATTACTCTGATTTTCATCGAGTTTTACTATCCTCTCATTTACCACTGCATATCGGTATTCCTCTTAGGAAAACCACATGGTGAGCAAAAATCTAATTGTTCTCTCGTGAGTTGTATAAGTACTATACTTATGGTATCCCTAGGATAACCTACAATTGGCACTTATCCAATTTGGGTTCTTGTTGGTATCATCCAAACATATGCCTAGCATCCCAAATCATTATGAATGAGAAACCCGGTTTCTTTCCTGTTCATATCTAATATGAAATATGTCAAACAGATTTTTATGGAACCTTATTTAAAATAAGTTATTGCATTGTTTTTGCTTATCCATTGAAGGAAATGGTAGCTCAGAGCAACTCATGCTTAACCTTATAATGTCCTACAAAATTCGTTACTCTCAGTTCGGACACATCGTCAAACTGACGTGTTCCGGGAGGAGTCCTTATTTGAAAGAATATTTTACTCTTTCAAGTATATAAGAAACTTATTGCTGAAGTATTTTCAGTTACGGTCTTATCGTGACGGTTTAATACTTTAGCCGATCTGTTTGTCTATTTCGTGTCGAAACTATAAAAGTTTCCGATTTGTGTTCTTTAAAAGAAACACATAACCATAACGCGATGCCACATCCGTAAGGTCACGAAATATTCATATCCACATCTAGCCTTGCTATACATGGGCCCACTTGCTTCACTATGAACTAGGGCTAACAGGTCGGTGACATTTACACTTTTACCAAGTAATGTGTGTTATAGGCACATTGCCTAATAAACTAGATTCGTAGACTTTATTTGAACGGAATCAAATTAGTCCTAGTACACACTCTTCGAAAGTGTGGATATATGATTCTTGTTTAATTGTGTCCCAGACAACAATGCCACAAAATAGTTCTCTTCTGATCAAATCAGTTTGAGCTATTGTTTGTCATATAATATATTCGAGATTTATTTATATTCAAAATATAAATTCTGTTATACACATCTAATGTGTTTATCTTAATATCATCTTTATATAATGAAACATTTTAGTGTTCTAGAATATAAAGGTACACCCGCAGCGGGTTATACACACTGATATAGAGATAATGTATCTAGTCAAACTAGTTACATTATAACAGTTTCCTAATTTAGGTACACATCCGAAGGGTAGTTCCTAAATTAGGTATCTACGGTTGAAACATCGACTTTTCGTCCCGTTTACAATTCGCAGATAAATCTCTATTGAAGTCAATATCCTGTTCAAAACAGATTCTGAACATCAATACATATATTTATGTATCACACTAAGTATTTAAAATCCAATTTCAATACTAGTAGTGAACATAATTTGACAAACATATTTGAAGTCAGAGCATTGCTCGTCTTCAATTCATTAATGTCTGCTTTGTACAAACGGCAGTCATGCTCCCGTGATTCCGTTTGCCACATTTAGGCAGACATTTTGGGATAAGTCATTTATCTTCCCAGAAGATTATAATGATTTTGCCTTTGCCAGTTTCAACACTCCAGAAGCCTTTGGCCAAGCCTCGGGTTTCTAGAATATCGAAGTAAGGTGCGCCTTGCGCTACTTGCCTAATTGCAAACTTTGACTTTATCTCCTTGAGAATAGTCATTAACTCTCCAAGAGTTATTTATTGCAATTTAGTACTTCTA
The DNA here is from genome assembly GCA_019454045.1 of Zanthoxylum bungeanum. Taxonomy (NCBI): domain Eukaryota; kingdom Viridiplantae; phylum Streptophyta; class Magnoliopsida; order Sapindales; family Rutaceae; genus Zanthoxylum; species Zanthoxylum bungeanum. The sequence continues at coordinate 56,118 of SKCR01001526.1, read as the reverse complement.
AAATCTAAGTATAGATTTATTAAGATCCTTCAATTTTTTTTTTTTTTGGTACAGAAGAGGCTGTTAAAACAGCCTAGAAAAACAACAAAAATCAAAAAAAGGAGTCACGACGTAAGTCGTCATGAATTTGGGGAGGTGGGTGATCTAACCATGTTATCCCCCATCTTCCAAGATAACTGATGTGAACAAGGTGATCCGCAATGACGTTGGCTTCTCTATAAATGTGCGTAACCAAGCACTCCCAATCTCTAGTGATGAAATCCTTACATGAGTTAATTAAACTGAGCAAAGGATGAGTCTGTGGGGTCGGATTGTTTATCAGCTGAACACAGTCTTTTGAGTCCATTTCAACAATGAGAGCATTACATCTCATCTCATGGCACATTTGGAGCCCATATAATAGCCCCCATAATTCTGCTTGAAGCACAGAAGCATAGCCTAGATTAACAGAGAAACCTCGAACCAGGAACCAGTAGAGTCTCTGACAACCCCACCAGCAGCCCCAATTCCATCCTTATTACACCCTCCATCTGTATTGAGCTTCCAACACCCTGCAACAGGAGGATACCATCTAGTATGAATTCGCACATTAGGATTAGTTGTTGATGAAATGGCCCTCTCCAGTCACTCACAGCATTTCTTATGATCATTGCAGCGATATTACATGTAGGAGGTTTGGTATTCTCAAATAAGACTGTGCATCTCCACTTCCAAAGGTACCACAAAGTGTAGGCAAAGACCAGATTCCAATGTATGCCTTGATGCCAGACGTCGTTACTGTTAAAATTGTGTTCAAGCCAGCAGTCAAAATTCTCCTCATTAGCGAAGCCATGGCCGTTGTCTGTGACAGATTCCCAGACTTTGAGAGAGTTTTTACAGCTTCTGAATAGGTGATTTAGATCCTCACTACCTTCATTACAGACTGGACAGTTAATATTCCCAACCATTCCACGAGAGGCTCTGTGATGATTAGTTAACAACTTGCCATGGCAAACTACCCAAAGGAACATAGATATTTTAGGCGGGAGTTTAAGAGACCAAATCTTACTCCACTTCCATGCTGAATGAGTCACAAGACTGTTGGAGTAGGTAGAGCTAACTGAAAACTGACCTGAGTTTGTGTGTTTCCAATAACTCGAGTCTTCTCCACTAGTCAATGTACCTCCATGTATACAACATATGGTCTGGACAATATAATCTGGGAGCCAGTTTGAAAGGGCTTCTTTGTTCCAAGACCCCTGATGAAGGAAATGGTTAACTTTACAATCCCTGATGTTGTGGTTAACATCCTGCAAGGCATGAGGAATCAAAGAACTGTAGCCAGGAACCCAACTATCATGCCAGAAAGAGACTTTGTCCCCTTGACCAATTCTCCAATTAGTTCCACTGGGAAGCAGCTTAGCACCATATACGAGGCTTTTCCAAGAATGAGAGCAAGAAGAAGGCACTTTGTTGCTTACCTCTAGGAGCTGTCTACTCTAAGATATTTAGCTTTAAGAATTCTTGTCCATAAGGAGTCTTCATTATTGTGGAGTCTCCAGGCCATTTTTGCTAGAAGAGATTGGTTCATAAGGCTGGTCTTTTTGATTCCCAGCCCCCCGGCAGCTTTAGGAACTGTGACTTGGTTCCAGTTGATCAAGTGGATAGCACGGTTGGACTCAGTTGTACCCCATAAGAAGTTTCTATTTCTCTGGTCCAACTGGTGGCAGATGCTACTGGGGAGCTTAGTTGACATCATGGTGTAAATAGGGATAGCCGATGTTACAGATTTGATTAGGGTAACCCTTCCAGCAAATGAAAGCAGTTTACTCTTCCAGGAAGTAAGTCTCTCTTGAACCCTATTAACCACAGACATGTATGTGACCTTAGAAACTCGTTTTTGGATCACAGGCACTCCTAAGTAGTTTCCAAGGTCATCAGCATAAGGGGTGTTACATATAGCAGCAAGCTGATGAGCAAGTCTGGTACTAGTATTCTTAGAACAACAAAACTTTGATTTGTCAAAGTTAATCATTTGCCCAGAGGCTTCACAGAAGAGCTTCAAGGTGTCTCTCATACAAGTGACTTGTTCAACACTGGCTTCACCAAAAAGGATAAGATCATCTGCAAAGCTAACATGAGTAATACCCTCATCACCTCTACTTATTTTGGCAGGCTGCCAGATTCCTTTAAGAGCATTTTGGTGAATGAGCTGAGAGAGTTTATCCATACACAATACAAAAATATAGGGGGATAGAGGATCACCTTGTCGAAGACCACAGCCAGGCTGGAAGGGTTCAGTTTTTTCCCCATTAATCACCACTTGATAAGTCACAGTAGTAATGCATTCCATGGTAAGGCGGAGTAGCTTAGGAGGGATACCAATCTCCATTAGCACAGCTCGAATAAACTCCCATTGGATCCTATCATATGCTTTAGCAAGGTCGATCTTCCATGCAACCAGACCTTTTTTACCCTTCATATATCTGAATTTATGCATCATCTCCTGGACAATAACAATGTTATCAATAATTTGTCTTCCCGGAACAAATGCGGCTTGATTAGGACTAACCAGGGTATCCATGTGTTTTCTAAGTCTCTGCACAATGATCTTTGTTATAATTTTATAGGCTGTGTTGCACAAACTAATAGGTCTTAATTGGGTCACTTTTAGAGGGTTGGGGACTTTGGGGACAAGAACAATTAAGGTGGAATTGAGATTGGTTGGAATCATCCCTGCCGTTAGACTCCTACTGGTCAAATCACATATATCCCCTTTACATAAATCCCAGAAATCTTGGTAAAATTTTGCAGGCAGCCCATCAACCCCAGGTGCCTTAAGAGCACCCATGCTAAAGAGGGCTTGTTCAACTTCCTGGGCAGAAAAGTTTCTGTCTAAAATCTCCTGATCAGCATCTGAAAATCTTGGGGATAACTGAGGTAGTTGAGAGTACCAGACACTGGTTTGTTTTACTGTGAAAATGGAATGGAAATACTGAGTCACTAACTGTTGGAGCTCTTCTTTTTTGTCAATCCAAATACCCTGGTCATTGTATAAGCCCTCTAATTTATTCTTCCTTCTCCTGATCATTGTGGATGTGTGGAAGAACTTTGTGTTTCTATCTCCTTCAATGAGCCACAAATTTCTAGATTTCTGCTTCCAAAAGATTTCTTCCTGGTCAAGAACAACATTAAGATCATTAGTAAGTTTCTGCTCCAACTGGGACAGGAAAGGGTTGTGGTGTAAACATAAGGCTCTTTGAATGCCATCGATTCTAGCAAGAATCTGTCTCTTCTTCTTGAATAAGCAACCAAAATGCTCTTTATTCCAGTTGGTCATAGTGCTTTTAATAGACTCATTTTTACTCAAAATGTCTCCAGTAGATTTCCTCCATTCAACAGCTATCATTTCATGGAAACTTGGATCATGAAGCCACATAGCCTGAAAACGAAAAGGCTTGAGATGGGGGCTAGGCATGTGGTTGCTAACAAGGGAAAGCAGTAAAGGACAATGATCTGACTTAAATCTAGGCAGATGTTTAACAAAGGCCTCAGGAAATTTAGTCCTCCAATTCAGATTGGCAATACCTCTGTCTAATCTCACCCAAACTGCATGACCATTTCTAGAACCTTTCCAAGTAAATTTTTGGCCTGTGAAACCAAGGTCAACCATGCCGTTAATATCAATCCACTCAGCCATGCCTGTGTTTGTAAAAGAGTTCCTACCACCTTTCTTCTCGGCACTACTGCATATTTCATTAAAGTCTCCCATAAGCACCCAAGGAAGATTGGACAAAGAGCCTAGATCATCCAGGTACTTCCAAAGGTTTTTTCTAGTATTAGGGGTTGGACTAGCATAAATGAAGGTAAGAAGCCAATCACCCCCTTTATTGTTCACAAGGACAGTAATAGTTTGACTAGTATGTGATAAGACCTCCATACTAACCACACTATCATTCCACAAGAGCCACATTCCTCCCGAGAAGCCTTGAGCTTCCACAATGTAAGATTTCTCGAAATTCAAACTTTTTATTATGTTTTGTGCCCTCTTACCACTGATCCTAGGTTCCACTATACATAGCACTTCAAAACCATAAACTTGCTTGAGATTGGAGACAGTTCTAGGGAAGAGCTTACCCCCTGCTCCTCTAACATTCCAGACTAAAAACATAGAGACTTGGATTAGAAAATATATCAGACAAGCATTAAGCTTGAGCAGCAGCTAAGACCTCTCTTAATACAGAGGCTTTCTCCTGAAAAGTGCTACTGGTCTGATTAACCTGAGGATCTTCAGCAACAGGTCTCTGTTCCTCTTGAGTCTCCAGGACTATATCAACAGAATCTTGGCTGGCTATGCTACAAATGCCCATATTACTGTTCACCTCAACTAAAGGAATGTGGCCAAAAAGAAGTTGTGAGTCTTCCTTGGACATTATCATACTTTAAGGATCTAATGCTTAGTTCTGATTCAGAAATTAAGGAGTATATTGCGGTAAGTATAATGGATTAAGCACTTAAGTTATCATTACATGATCTTCCAAAGATCATGCTCTACTATTAGCTTAACTCCGGGCGTAGGCATAATATGTTATTTTATCAAATAAAGTAACTATTATTTTTTTCTAGGACCATCCTGAAATTTTATTCCCAATATGAAAATTAAACCATTTAAATACATTTCCCTAGGATTATGTATTAAACGTCAATCTTTCAATTATCTTGATTTAATAGTCCAACTATTTAATCAACGATTTAGGTACTATTTATTATAATGATTACAATAGTCCAACTATTAATCAACTATAATTTAATAGATTAAAATCAATTATATTGATTACTATAATCCAATTATAAAATCAACTATAAATGAATAGTTTGAATATAGTCCAACTATTAATTAAAACAACATTTAAATATTAGTCCAACTAACATTTAATTTATTCGACGAATGATATTTGTTGAGCGCGTATGGCAAGTTATTGAACGAATATTGCAAATTCAATTCTTGCATCCCACTATTTTTCGGCGAGCCTCTAACCCTCTGTCGAGTACTCGGGAAACCGCGTTTCCTAGTGGGCTAGGATCCCGTTAAATATCACACAATCTTGACTTTGGCCAACAAATTGTATGATAATTAACTAGGTAGATCTCTAAGATCGATTGGATCCAATCCAATTCCTAGATCCGGTAGGGGGACATCCAAGTCCGAAACATATATCTTATATATGCCAATACATCCAATGTATTACCTAACCTTTTTCCTCTGAATCAACTAAGTCTTGGTTTTGGCACAACAAACTTAGTGATCCCAGTCAAGCGCGACCCATTGACCATGGAAAGCTTCGGAATCAATGTCGATGGACAAGAAGTGGTCTTGACTTTGGCCAACAAACCACAACTTGGACAAGACACCAATATGGAACAAAGCCTTCATGATTCAAACACATCTTCGACAGACAAAGGCCTTGACTTTGGCCAACAAACCAATGCCGTCTCGGATCTTGAGTGAGAATCACTCAATGGAAGGAAAGACGTTAATATTTTGCGAGGGTTTTTCGAGTGCAAATTGGCAACCAATTTATTATCTTTGTTAAGGTCTCATCATCATACACCCTTAAACATGCATTCTAAATACATAATAAAACGCGTATAATAAATAATAATGATATGCAGATGGATACTTTACACATTGATCCTAGATCAAATCTCTCCCTTTCTCTCTCCAGCTAGCACAAGTATCACTTCTACCCGTTACACTACACTTCTAAAGAAACCTCATTTACATTGAGGGGAATAGGTGAGAAGAGAATACAAAGAAATGAGAGGTAATAAGGCTGGACACACAGGTCCAATAATAAATCAAATTTATTACAATAATTTCTAAAATTGTCCCACCCATCTAATATTCATCCGATATATATTATTTATGCATCGCAACCATGTATTCACACAAGCATGTTATCAATCAATCTAATCAAATTAATTAATCTGATAATTAGTGATAATCCAATGTTCAAACAACGATTTGATTTTGCGCGAGTCAAACTCATTTTGCGAATAAGTACTCAAAGTATGAATTCTCGAATTAAATTAAACTACATCATTAAATCCAATTTAATATGCATTCAATTCTAATTCACTATTTAATTCCAAATTAAATACTACACTTTATTAATAAACCTTTTACAACTTAAATTCCAAATTTAATCGTTACGGGTCTCAAAGCCCGATTAACGTCCAACATTAATTTAATTAAAGTCCAATGGGCTTTTAATTAATTTCTTAAGGCATGGACTTTTGGTCAACTCGGGTCAAACCGAATAAACAAAATCCAATCCGGGAGTTACCCTATAAGCTCAGAAATCAATTTAGGCCCATTAGGCCCAATTAAACTTTAAACGTCCATTAAGTCGCATTTGGGCTTTATGGATGCGGTTTTGGGCCTAATTGGATCCAACCAATTTTTCCTAAACCCAACTTTGTACAACAAAGCCCAACTAGCCCAATTACAACATTAAAGCCCAAATCCAATTTTAAGGCCCAAATAATTAAATTCCAAAAATCCAATTTTCCCAATTTAATTACCAAAGTGTATAACATGATTAATTACCTAAATTAACATTTCTAAAACATCAATATACACAATTAATCATGCTCATTTTCATCATCACATGTCCAACACATTTTGATTAAAATCAAACTCAATACATGCTCAAAGTCTCGGCCAAATAGGGGATTTAATGTCCAATTTCGAATTCAATCCAATCAAATCCAAATTAACATTAAATCATCATCTCCAATTGTTTCCAACTCATCCAATGAATCAAAAAACAAAAATCACCAAGACATTAGGGCTCTATTACATTCGGCCAAGCAAACTTTTGGGCAAAATTTGATCCAATCCAATTTCATGAAATTGATCCAATCAATCTTCAATTTAACATGTATTAAGCATACTCAAACATCCAATTAATTCAAATAATGCTCAAATAAAAATTACCCAAATTTTCAGCCCTAAACTTTTTCATGCTCAAACCTTGCTCTAGATGCCATTGTCGGTTTCTATTAAGGTCCCAAGATCAATAATAATCATGAATCAAGTGCGAATACAAATCGAAGAAGTTGCGGAATACTCACATCGATCGGTTGAGCGACGCGGAGGCGAACAAAATCTGATTTTCTTCCCTTGGATTGCTCACGGCAGTGGCAGTGAAGTCTTCACTGGTTTGGCTCGGTTTGGGTCCTTCGTCAAGCTCCGAGCTTCGTCGAACGGTTCCCGGCTCATGGGTGGACTTCTCTATCACCTTCGCAAGTCTCGTAAGTGTGCTAGCACTTGTGATTTTGCCACAAAATCACACTCTTTGCTTCCCTCACTGCTCGGCATTTTGACAGAAAAAACAGTGAGTATTTTGCCCCTTGGACGTGAAGAGAGGAGAGAAAGAGAGAAGAGAGAGTTGTGTTTGGTTTGTGAAATTTGTGTATATTATACACACATTTTAATTTCACATTCATTTGGAATGAATTTGACTTTTAAAAGTCAAACCATTAAAGCCAACAACCAAACACATCACTCAATCACATCAATCACAAGTTGTCAAGTCACATCAGTCAAATTGACAACTGATTTGACGCTTGATGCGACTAGCTATTTGAAACTTGATTTGACGTGCTGCACTCGAATTCGAAATGCGAATGCGCTCGCAAATAATCTCGGGCTCGGGTTCGCTAATTCCAAATTAATGAATTTTCCGTTGCGTCGTAATTAAATTATTACGCCTAGCGAAGTCACTATTCACGTCGCTAACGAATTAATTCTAAATTAACTCATTCCAGATAAAATATCTCCGCAATTAATCCAAGATTAATTTTCTCTCTCTTCTAATTAATCCCAGATTAATTTAGAGTGTGAGTCATACGTCATCGGTGAATCTTTGGGAGGAGACCCATGAGATCCCCGGATATCTTGGCAGTAAATTCGGTCGTCAGACTATCCGAACACGTAAGTACCTCGTACTGCGTTTATACCGATTTACAAGACAAGGTTGGCCTATAGCATGGCGCCATGCCTACCCAAATTCTCCGGAAATATCCTTACAGGAATAAATGATATTATACAGGCGTAGTATACGTACTGTTGCATATTTCTGTCCAGTATTGAATGATCACGTGCTAGGCTTGGGGCTGGAATTGTGTCTGCCCCGTACGAAGCACATGTCGGATGTCTGGTGACTAGTCTCTATAATCGGATAAACATGACCTAGTCATAATATCCCGATAGCTGCAGCATTTAAGAGAACCAGTCCCGTATCCTACGTGACCATCATCTCCATATGACTGGAGTGACACTTCCATCTTGACATCACACCCAACAACACACTACGATTCTCAATATACCCAGCATTGGCGTACACGGAACCTGTTAAAGCCCTGGACGACCTCAAGCAAAGTATATTGATTGTTGCAAGTATTAGCGATGCAAGTCTCAGGTTAAGACCAAATACACCTGCCTTGATTTCGGACTTCCATAGACACATAGTCATACTACCAATGGAATTCCGAGGGGGTCTATCCAGAGCGAAGCTGTTTCCCGTACCATCGGTAAACACAAACTCCTATTACACTTGCATGAGTATCATATACCAAATATATGAGAACTATGTCGTTGTGCCCTCACAACGCGCACAAGTGTAATACTAGTCTTTTACGTATTTATCGATGTCCAATCTCGATAATACTCTAACTAGGGATATTCAATGATTTATCCTACATGAAATGATACTGTCTCATATCATTCTCCGTCCATGAACAAATCATAAGGACCTCTCATCATTTATACATCTAGGTGATCTAATCACAAATGATAAGAGTGCTATCTCTTTTGTCACATAGTTAATTTGTACAACAACACCATGATCTGTACAAATAGTGACGCTATGAGTCATAATTGTCCAACAGTTATCCGATATATGCTTCGTACGGGGCAGACATTGTACCAGCCCCAGGCCTCGCATGTGATCATCCGATACTGGATAGAAATATGCAATACTACGTATACTACGCCTGATACAGATCATTTATTCCTGTAAGGATATTTCCGGAGAATTGGGTAGGCATGGCTGATGAGTGGTAAAACTATCACTATTTCCCACTCATTTAACTTAATATTTTGTATAGGTTCTTGAGTTTTGTGAATATTTTGATGTGTTTTGTGTTATTTTGTAGATAAATAAAGTTTCAGGACATTCTGGAGGTGATATGAAGCAAAACTGTGAAATTTGGCAAAAAGGGTATTTTGGTAATTTTGGGCCTCCCGACACAAAGGGTATTTTGGTAATTTTGGGCGTCCCGACCTCTAACATGCACCGGAGACTGCTAATATGCGCCAGGTCAACAAGTCAAAGTTGCCAAGTTTGACTTTGCTAACGTGCACCATGCCACGTGTCATCATCACAAGCAATCTGCTAACGTGCACCGCATGCCACGTGTCAAAAATTCAACGAGCCTTTTTTTTTTAGCCACCATGCCACGTGTCGAAAATTCAGCGATCCAAAAAAAATAATAAAAAAAAAATCAGAAAAATAATATAAAAAATTGGATTTTTTGTGCCTATAAATAGATTTTGAATTTTTAGTTTCAAATGTACCAAAATCCTCTGAAATACTTATATAAAAGAGAGTTCTTCTTATTTTCTTCTTATATTCAGTTTTATTTACGCTTTGTAGTAGTAATTTTATCCATCCATGAGGAGCTAACTTCTTCATGCTGAGGTAATAAGGTAATACTTTTACTTTTGCTATTTAGATTAATCTCCCTTAAAATATAATATATAAACTATTTAAAACCTGACTTAATAAAGGATACCGCCATTCTGGACGGTTGGATATTCAATTTAATCTGGTTAAACTTGACTTAATGAGGATAACGCCATACTGGACGGTTGGTTTAATTTTTGTTCCGCCTTTATGGCTGGTTTATTTTAATTTGACTTAATGAGGATACCGCCATACTGGATGGTTGGTTTAAAATATCACAAGGATATATATTATATTATGGGAGATATCTAAATAGTAAATAGTAGAAGTTAATTCCTTTTACCTTAGCATTTTATTTATTTTTCCGCATTTACTTTTTAGTAATTTTTATGTCTTTTTACTTGTCCTAACTATGTATTGTAACTAAGTTAGTTTTCTAGGGTTGTGATGAAATCTAATATCACCGGTTTATAAGAGGTTATTTTATAATTTGAGTAATTAAAGGTTTACTTATTAAGTCTTAAATGCTTTTTGTTGTTTGATCACCAATAAGATTGATGTGGTAAATCAAAAATGAACTAGACATAGGGATTTTAGGTTTCAACCTTTGACTTAATAGCCCACGATCTTCTTTGAGGATAGATAACCCTTTAATAGATTTCCTTATAGGATAGGAATATACTTGTCGGCGGGGGTAGCCATAATTAGAACTTAAACTTAATGAATCGAGATAATTTGGTTGACATAGACATATGGTTCAATTGGATTAAACTGGGTATTTGTGTCTGACCATCGACAGATGCTTTCGCATAAATTCGTGTTCCAGGTTAGTAAACTGATTTATTACACAAATATAAAATAATCACTTCATCTTTTTAAAGATAGTAGAAAGATTCACAACCCTAGATCTTTGAGTCTGTTATTTTCCTTAGTATTTCCTTTTGTCTTTTTATTTATTTATTTATTTAGCAAATCTACAGATCAAATTATTTCAAGCAATCAATTCACTTCTCCTTTAATTAGATATCTGTAAATAAATAGTATCAACAATTAATAACAACAGTAGGAATTAAGTCCTCGTGGGATCGATATTTTTATACTACTTGAACGATACGTGCGCTTGCGTTATACGTGTGTGTTTACGCCAGTCAATGGCGCTTTGCTAGAGGTCAACCTTGTCTTGTAAATCGGTATAAACGTAGTACGAGGTACTTACGTGTTCGAGTAGTCCGACGACCGAATTTACTGCCAACATATCCGGGGATTTCATGGGTCGCTTCCCAAAGATTCACCGATGACGTATGACTCGCACTTTAATTAATCTGAGATTAATTAGATGAGAGAGAAAATTAATCTGGGATTAATTACGGAGATATTTTATCTGGGATAAAATATCATTAAAGAGAGATAACGATTAATTTGGAATTAATCGACAAATTAATATATTTGATATATTAAACGAAATTGGATTTCGACGCGGAATTAAAATTAGATTTTAATTCGGGCGAACGAATTAATTTAGAATTAATTCATTAGCGATGTGAATAGTGATTTCACTAGGCGTAATCATTTAATTACGACGCAATGAAAAATTTGTCAATTTGGAATTAGCGAACCCGAGCCCGAGATTATTTGCGAGCGCATTTGCATTTCGAATTCGAGTGCAGCACGCAAATCAAATGAAGCGTCAAATCGCTAGTCGCATCTAGCGTCACATCATCCGTCAATCAAGTGATGGATGTCTTTCACTTTGAGTGATTGACGCCAGTCACTATTCATGATTGATGGAAGTTGATGTGAGTTGATGTGTGTGGTTGGCATTTATTGCTTTGGTTTTTGAGGCAAAATTTGGTATTTTTTTTTTGGAAAAATATTACCATTTTTTTGTAACAAAAACCATAACACATTTTATCTCTCTCCTCCTCCATTTTCTTTCTCCTCTCACGCCCATGGTGGGCAGTTCATGCCTCTGTTTTCTGTCAAGAAAACCGAGCAAATGGAAGCCAAAAGTGTGTGATTTTGTGGCAAAATCACAAGAGCTAGCACTCCGAGAGACATGTGAAGGTGATAGGGAAGTCCACCCATGAGCCGGGAACCATTCGACGAAGCTCGGAGCTTGACGAAGGACCAAAACCGAGCCAAAAATATGAGGTGTTCTGCTCACTGCCGTGACCAGTCCAAGGCAGAATTTGAAGTTTTGTTACCTCCGCGTCGCTCAAACCGATCGATGTGAGTATTACGCGACTTCCTCGAATGTTTTTCACACATGTTCATGCTTGATTTGTGATCCTTGGGACCCTTAGAATCTCCAACAATATCCATCAAGCTAAGACAGTAGAGTGAGTACCGGTGTAGTAGTCAATTTCTCCTTCAAAATCTGGAAGCTCCTCTCAAAATCGTCAGTCCACAGAAATGGTACTTCATTTCTCATCAGCTAAGTCATCAAAGCAACACTAATAGAGAAGTCTCAGATAATTCGACTGTAGTAGTCTGCTAATCCCAAGAAGCTTCGAACCTTTGTCGCCGTCCTTAGTCTCTCCCACTTCAAAACTTCTTCGATCTTCTGTAAATAACATAGATACCCTCTCATGAGATGATGTGTCTCAAAAATACCACTTTGTCCAGTCAAAACTCACATTTAGAGAACTTGGCATATAACTGCTCCATCCTCAAAGTATCCGATACTAATCGAATGTGCTGTTAATGCTCGATCTGGAATGACAAATACACAAGGATGTCATCAATAAACACTACAATAAATTTATCCAGATACGGTCGAAACACCATATTAATCAAATCCACGAATGCTACATGTGCATTATATGTCTGGTATGTCTTTCCTCTACCACCACCATATGCTCCAATCGGAGTCCCTCTGCCTCTGCCATGTGGAAAACCCGAGCCTCACCAACGACTACTACCAGAACTGGTCCCTTTACCACGTCCTGCTACACTGCTCCTCCTACTGGTTGATCAACTCCTCGAGATCCATCACCAGCGGTACAATCTCTGGCTAAATGTCCAACCTGCTGACACTCATAACATCTCTTTGCCCTGGTGCATTGTGTGCTGATATGTCCCTCATGACCACAATTATAGCATCGACGTGTACTAGTCGGTCGAGATGCTACACTCATTGTACTCTGATCAACAGATGGTATTGTGCCTCTATTATAGACCTGCTCAGTCCGACCCCCACGGAACTGTCCTCTATGAGGTGCACTCTGTGTGCCTTTGGGTGGTACCCCGCTGTGTCTCGGCTGCGGAGAATATTGTCTACTATTAGGTTAGGTCTGCCCTGTCTCCCATCAGAAACCTCATCTCGCCCCCTCTTCCTGCTATCTCGTAAGGCTGCTCTATTCTCCCACTCAACCTTGATGTCACTCCTCTCTCATCATAGCTCTGTCAACTAGTACTGTATATGGCAGCTTCCCTAAAATCGAGATCCGTGACCTAATCTCCTATCTCAGCCCGCTCTTGAACTTCTCACATTTGTCTTCTTCTCACCTAATTAACTTTGGGTAGTACCAGGATAAGGAAATCATCTGCCTTTCATACTCCATCACTATCTCTGATGGTCCCTGAACCATATGCATAAACCGACGACGCTGCTCACTACGATAAGCATAAGGAAAGTACTTCTCATTGAAGGAATCCTCGAACATATCCCAGGTGATATACTGAGGCCTTCTAAATCCATCAGCTCTCCAATAATTTGATGCTCTCAGTCTATCTGTCAGTATAGTCTCGGTATGCTTCCACAATGTCTTCGCCTCACCTCTCATCATAAAGTCAGTAAACTTAACATCCTCTTGATCTGACAGGTCTAACACACTGAATATATGCTCAATATCATCCTTCCATTTCTCTGCAGTAAGGGGATCAGTTGTATCATGAAACTGAGGAAGTCTCAAATTAAGGAATTTGTTTAGTTTGCCTGTACTACCACCGCGGTTCGAAGGTACATTAGCCACTAGTCCTCTGGAAACCATCAGTGCAACAACATCAATAAACCTCCCCAAAACATCTTATAGGTAGTGGCAGTCGGTGGAACTGAAGGAGCGGCATGGGTCATATTAGGTATAGTCGTAGGAATAAGATTATGTACAACTGCAGGAGTAACAATAGGGCGACTGTCGAAACTACTGGAGGTATAGGTCTAGAACCTTCGCTACCCTCAATAATTGGTGGCACAACAGATAAAACTATAATCAATTCAGAATCTTCGGCTATTTGTGAGGTCTCTTTAAACTAATACTCGACATTCTCACATATCGTCAAACTAACCCTCCCACCTTGAGTACCAATACCACAACCACGTCCAGATATTTTCCTACGGATACAAAACTACCCTTTTAATACCCTGGTCTAATGCAATGTGTCTACAGAATCTATAACCTCCTCCGCTCTGATACCAAAATTTATCACGACCCCCCCTCCCTAGAGCGGGCCCAACCCTAGAAAGGGGTCCGCGAATCACTTCAGCTCGAGCACCTATATGTTATACAATTGAACCAAATTTACAAGAAATATAATATCCCATGAAATGCAATCCAAATAAATCCCAATAAGTGTTTACACCATAATAAATGTCTGAAAACATGAAAGTCATCCTAAATGTCATATCTCAAAGCCAAAAGAAATGTTTGGACCAACCCGACCGACGGCTGTGGCAAACGAGTCAAATCTTGGTACTGATACTGCTATTGTTGCACTAGCGAACTACCTGGGATGTTTGGGAAATGGGGGGTGAGCTTAAAGAGCTCAGTAAGTAAAAACACTCATACTCTCAACATGACCTCACCCACAAAATAGATATATTAAATATGATAGTGAATATATGAAAATAACAGTTAATATATATAACAGCTAACTCAGGCAAAACATAATCACAACAACACATCTCAATCAAACAAGGTTTGCTATCCGGATTCGGTATAATAATAGATTGAAACCATTGGGAGAGTCCCTCTCTTACCCCCAAGGTTTCCCACCATATAATCTCGCATAAATGTGCAAGAGGGGGATTGAACCACATGCCTCTGCTAATCTCGCATAAACTCGCATAATCTCGCATATCCGAACATTATCATACTAAATCCGGAAGCACAACAACCATGTCATACAGCATCCAATACAACACATCTCATCGCATTCATCCATCAACTCATCTCAAAGTCACACAATACTCAAATACTCCGATTCATATTACAAGCATAAAATTTATACTCACAAGTTATATTCACAACTTACGTTCTCATCCTATCAATTACTTAGTCAATTTTCCAACAATACGTATATAAATATATTTATATTATATTACATAAACTCACATATCAAACATCAATCAACAAACATTTATGTTAAGAGAATCATCATGCTTTGTACTTACCTCAATCTATGCAAAACTCTCTATATCTATATGTCCTCGTAAAAATCTGGAAAAAGTGTAAAATTACGATCAGGTCCCTAAATTTTACCAAAATTATGATTTTACCCCTAAATTTTCCAAATTTGTAATTTAACCCCAATACTCTCCAATATTATCAATTTAGTCCTAAAACTTACAATTATCTCATATTACTCACCAAAAATCAGAATTTACTCATTTAGGTCCCAAAACATGTCAAATTACGAATAAGTCCAAACTCTCAAAATATTACAATTACAAACCCCTAAAACTGAAAAATATAACATACCGAGCTCCAACGACTTCAGAATTTCAGAACGAGGTGGTTCACGGACAGTACACGTCACCAGGATCACAACGACAGTGGAGGAAATGGTTGATGCTCGACGGTCACCGACGAACGATCGAACACCGTTAACTCTCGTTCTAGGCTCGTTTCACGACAACCGAAGGTCCGAATTGGGCAAATGAGGTGTCTAACCCATGTATCTCGACGAGGCGAAGATTCTGGTCCAGAAGGTGTCGATCACGTACGGCGGCGCGTAGGGCGCGTGAACCGACGGCGAGGCGGCGCGTGGATATTTGTGTTTTAGAAAGCTTTGATTTTGAAAGCATGATTTCTATGATTTTTGGTGGCATGAGGGAAAAACCCACCAAAGTTGTAACTTGGCACATATACTGCAATTGACAGATTCAAACATGTGCACATGTAGAGAAGGACTAGGTGTTGGGGTTGGTGCTCAGAGCGCCAATCCGGACCGTATTTATGTCTGATTCATGAATACGAACATCCCATTTTTCCATAATATTACTTATTTATGGTTGCACCTCTATTTCTATATACGTATTCGATCTGATTACGATTAGATCGAAAGTAAATGTGGTTTAGTGATATGTATATATTAGACAAAGGCCCGATAATATATAATAAAGTACACAGTTACAAAGGGAGTTTGTAATTGACATTGGGAAGTGTCACTGTTAAATGTATATTATCAAATATAGTTCCTGGCCAAGATTCACTAACACGGGTCGGTTAGTCAAATCTGTTGAGACCAGTACATGTCGTATATCGAGACTTGGTCCGATGGTTTATCCCAAGAACCATGAGTCTAGGGAGACTCGTATAGACGTGTAGGTGTTTATAGTGGATAAACACTTAACGACACACCAAAGATTCTTAATGGATGGTACACCAACGTCAATAAGAATCTTCTCGGTTGAGTAGCATAGTGGCCCTTCGACTTGAGATACCACTGTGGATGTATGAGACATCCTCCACACTTAGATGGCAGTCACGTCACCGATCTATTTAGATCAGACCTCTGTCTGTTCGTTGGGTGTGGACCGATCCTCAGGATATCTTGTGTGTATCAAGATAGGATCCGTCAGTTCTGTGTACAGAGCATAGGTAGTCCATATATGATTAGCAGTCTGTTATTTGTGGCCACAGTAACTTCAGAAGTAAGTTTCGAATGTTATTTAGAGATTCTAATAGATACGTCGACGGGATAATACCTATAGAGATTTGACGTTTACATCTATATCTCTGGGATTATCCGGATACCTGTGACGGAGGGATTATACGTATGCAATGACCTCGACCTGTATGATTCAGCTAATTTACCTGTGGTTGTCATAATTTACGGGTGGGTAAATTATGGACACGAAATTGGATTTTGTGACGGATATATCTGAATCTAGAGAGTCTCACTAATGAAATATACTCGTAGAGCACTAGGGCAACTTTTATGAATAATGATGATTATTTATAAATCGTTTAAATTTTAAACGAAAAAATATATGCGAACGGGCCGAACCGTCATTTCCTAATTAATGTGTATTTGTATTTAATATATGATATTATTAAATACAGATTAATAAATTGTCAAATAAAGGTATTTGACATATATCATTCATATATGTATTTGAGATATTTAAAGTAAATATAATATATATATATTTGAGATATTTGTATTTAATTAATTATAAATTATTTAATTTTTAAATGATTAATATAATTAAAATATAAATATCTCACCAATGATAAAGTTAGTAAATGATTATAAGTGTAAATATTGACTTTAACTTAAAGGAAAAGGTTGTCAAAATGGTTTTTGACTTCTTTAGATATTTGATTAAATTGTTTAAAATGAAAATAACTATTTCCTTTTTTTCTTTTATAATTTTCGGCCAACACCCTAAAATGATTATAATTGTTATATTTTTTAGTTGCCTTTTTTGACTTGTTGAAATTCATTAAAGTTGTAATGATAAATTTTACAAGTTGATAAAGTAACTTTAATGAAACAAAAATAAATATCTAGATATTATATTGCTTCCAAATTCGGCCAAGGCTTATTTTGTGGAGTATATATTATTTTGTTTCATTTTTTAGGGTTTAACAAGTTCATTTGATACCAAATAAACATAAAAGAAGTTGAGAGAAAAGGCTTGGAGGCTAAAGAAGAAAGCTTGGAAAAATCTTGTTTTTGTAAGTCTTTCTTTAAAGTCTTCAACATAGAAATGTTTCTAATATGCTTAGCTTCATTTTGTGATGCTCTGATGTTATCTCTACTCTTATAGTTTGTGTTTATATGGTTGTGAACTTTGATGAAAGATTGAAGCATGTAAGTAAGCTTGAAATTGTTTCAAAGCTTTACTTTTGATTTTTAGAAAATCAAGTTGTCATTATAGATTGGTAAGCCACTCCTTGGTGACCTAGAATTGTTCTAGATTTGGTTCAAAGTGGTGAGGCTAGATTGGTGAAGTATTGAATGGATTAAAGTGTTGGATTTTGTAAATTTGGTGAATTGGTCAATTTGATGAAATTGTAAAATTAGGGTTCTTAACCCACTCCAAATTTGGGGCTTTTCATATATATGATGGCATTATGGTATGAATATGATTATGTAAAATTTTAGGTTGATTGGATTTGATCTTGGCTTGTTTTGAACAAAATGGACCAAATTGCAATTAATTGGAAAATTTTGAGGTTCACGGCAATTAGCTCAAAAATTGGGGATTTGTGTGAAATCTGATTTTGATGCATTAGATGTGTTGAAAAATATTTTAGAAATGATTTAGAATCATCCAAAATTGTATTTGACAACTTTTGGACTAAATTGATCAATTTACAAAGTTTTGGGGAAATTCGGAAATTACCAAGAAATTTGATTTCTTGTGTAATTTTTCAGAATTTGACAATTGGATAATTAAATAAATAATTTTATTTAACTGATCTGAGAAAAAATTTTGAAATTGGAAAATTTTGATTTTCCACTATTCTGCTGCGTTACCGGTATTCCCCCTTAAAACCCATACAAAATGGCATCCGAGCGAGTCTGATTCTGGACACCCCGATATGATTAGCCCTTTAAAATCTAGTGTTTGTTCTTTTCTTTACTTGATACATGCATGCTTTCATTTAATTTGATTAAATTTAAAGTGTATGACGCTTTATGGAATATCCTCGCTTAATAAGGTTTTAAAGTAACTGGTATTTGGAATACTTGTTTCTTGGCCCGTCTTGTCAATATGGTTTATAAATATTTTCCGTGACTACATCCGAGACTGTGCCTCTGCTGTGAGGATGTAGCCGATAGAGATTTATTTATGCCGGATGTATATAAGATACTAGATAAATTCAAGCGAAAGCGGAATCCTGAACGTGCCCTAGCTGTCAGGGTTACGCAAGTAACTTGAGTTTATCATTGACGAGTTTAACCTTTGTACGTCTCCTTCTGGGCCTGCCTTAGTAGCGACAACGAGAAACGACCAGGACCGGAAACCCAGGAGTCACTAGTGAGTGATTGACAATGAGTTGTCTACCTGTGAATATACGTAGGCGAGACCGTGCATCTGCTGTGAGTCGAAATATATTCATGGGGTCCTCTTCCCATTATGGAATTCGATTTAATTATTGAATTCTCATTTTTTTCGTTGGGGATTACGGTATTACGTAAAATAGTGGGAGGCACTGCTAAGTTTAAAAATTCTTTAACTTAGGCAGTGTGTATTATTATGGAAATAGCCGCTTGTTTGTTTTCCTTAATCTATATTAGATAGAATTAAACTTTTAATTCACTGCACACATATTTTGATATGTTATCTGACTTGACTCTTGGTTGCAGTTATTCTAGAATAGGTTCTAGATACTACTAGACTAGGATATTATTAGATTAGTCTAAACCATCGGAACTATTGTTCCGATTTTCTTCAAAAATCAAGATGGTTAATGACTTAGTTTCTAAGTCATGATAGATAATCTAGATAGATATCCCTTTTAGGATATAATACTTTAGAGAGAATAGTTTCTTATGCAGTAAGAATTGACTTGAATTAGTTCATGTCTCGAGATTCTTGACTGGAATTAAGAAAGCCCCATTAGGTATTTATTTATCTAGTAATGACGTTTCTTAGCTTTAATTACCTTTAGAGGCAATGTGTCTGACACAATTTGCTGATCCGTTATTTGCAATTGTTGTGAATAATTGAATGCAAATATTAAAGCTAAAGAAAGGAGATGCGTATAGTTGTGTATAGAAAATATTGATTTTCACAATACTAAACTATAGGTATTGAATATCTGATCACCCGTCTAGTTATTTAAATATTAATTAATATTATTTTGATATTTGATATCGGAACTTGCGACTATTGGATAGTTACTTGTTCTTTATAAACAATTATTATATATTTTAAATATAATTAGTAGTGTCATTGACGTAGAGATAAACATTAAGAAAAATTATTCGGTAAAAGTAAATAATTTAGAACGGTGCTTTATGAGTTTAATCACTTAAGCATTATATGCTTATTCCATATGGTAAAGGATGGTTTGATACAAGATCACACCACACATCCTTATCCATTTAATGAATATTGTATTCATGAAGTTGATTAAGATCTCATTTAACCAATGATTGTCATTGGACCACCATATTTATTTAACTGATACATTGGATGTATGTA
Source organism: Zanthoxylum bungeanum (assembly GCA_019454045.1). Classification (NCBI taxonomy): domain Eukaryota; kingdom Viridiplantae; phylum Streptophyta; class Magnoliopsida; order Sapindales; family Rutaceae; genus Zanthoxylum; species Zanthoxylum bungeanum. Next base: position 36,003 of record SKCR01001526.1, on the reverse strand, counting down.
GTTTAATAAATTATAATTGCTTAAGGTAGTTTTCTTTACTTCGTAACTTAGTTTATGAATTGTCATAACTTGGTTACGTGTTTCTAAAAGAACACATATTGAACGTCTTGAAATGATCAAGAACTTTCAATCAGTTCTGATGAAACGTAGATTGAACATTTTTGACTTGTTCAAATATATTCAATTTAAAGTTTTTTAGAGAACTCTATCCTCAAAATTCATTACATGTCTTTGAACTGTTCAAAGATTTTTGATACGATCAAACATATGAATTTAAAGTAATTAGTTCTAAGGTTATTCAGTGAATATGATTCTTATTCAATATTATTCTTCCACGATTCCATCTTGATGGAATTGAGTAGTGGGAGCAGTTGAATCTTATATGATTTGATTCATTTGATATTGAATATTACCGAATTAGTTTCAATACTCTTGGGGTTATGCTCCAGTAACACTAGTTCATTTTTTTTTTTAATGTAGGTTCCATTTATTTCTACAGTTACATATATGATATGTATAGATTGAAAATCCGAATCTTGAAAAGTTTGAGATTTGAATATTTCTTTTATATAATAGTTATATAATGGAAATTACTTACACCTTGGAGGTATAGTAAAAGTTTATCGTTTATTCTGTTTAATAGAATATTGTATTTTATTTAATAGAATATCTTTCCTACGATCCTAAGTAATAAAATTGTTTTACTTGGTGTGTAACATCGGATGTTAATTATTGTAGAAAAGACTTGACTTATTGAAGTCAAATGTGAGAATGATAAATTATAAATGGAACTACGTAATTAATAAGATGAAACAACTCTTATACATCTTCTATATAAGTTTAATAGGATATCAGAATTATTTACGAGTATTTGATACTTAATGATTCTGTTGTTTTCTTACCGAAGAAAATTATCCTATAACTTATAATGGAAGCGATATTTGATATCAATTCTGGAAGTTCACCATTGAACCATAGATCTAAGATTGTTCATAGTTACTACGATCAAGTTTTGAACTTGATTAAGCTTTCATTGTGAATTAGTTCATGATATGTGCTAATTGTTTGCGCAGCGAAAGCAGTGTGAGCTTATTAAAGGTTTGACCTTTCAATATGACAGTGAGAAAAGTTATACTCAGCAATCTATTGTAGATTCTGAGAAAACTTATCTCTAGTCACGCTAATTGGACAATTAAAGATATATTGGTTAATGTTGATATTAAACTGTATATTTTAGCTAAAGAATTCAAAATGGCATTTTTTTAATGACTTATTCAGATAAGAGATCAGTTGTGATTTCTTCATTTGAAGAGTTCGTTCTGGAATGGCCCTAGAGTTTGTATTCTGTTGAGATTACAGTTTAGTATGCTAGCTGATAGAGCCTATTGTAGACTATGATAAGTCTTTCGGAAATCCGTGTTCTCTATTTTTGACATCAGTCAGATTGTCTGATCTTGTCAAAGTATAGAGAATACATATATGTTTGAAGGGTTAGTGGGAGCGTACAAATTACTTTTTAGTGTTATATATCCTAACAACATTATCATTATTATAGTAATAATGAGATGTTAGTGAGGTAAAAGGTTTACCTAAGTCTTCTTTACTCCGTGAAAGCAGTGGGAGTAGTCTCTGTTATATTTGATATAAAGTTTTATATAAGATATAAAACTTGGATACTTGTGAGATACTCCTATTAGTCATGCATTAGATATAATCTAATAAAAGACACAACAAGGTTATATGTATGACAGTTAGTATAACTGTTTGACAGTTATTGTGTGTATTATATATAGTATTCATCTTTCGTAAAGGATGATTCATTTTTCAAAAGAGATATTGATTAAAATGTCTAATCAATCTTATGTATCATTTGATGATGACATAATGAATGCTTTTTTATGTGCGATTAAAGATATCAATTTAATCGTAATTGTTACGATTTATTTTGATATCATATAGACCATATGATGGATCTTGAAACACATTCTTTGTGATCTTTGAGATATTAAGAATGATTTTCTAATTCATGGACAATACAGTCTACAACTATTAGGGTTATATTAGTTTTGAGACTAATTATGACTTTAGACAGTCTAACGTCTAAAGAGTCACAAAAGATGCAGTGGGAGTGTCACAAAGGAAATCTACTATATAGTGAAATTAGATGCAATTTATGAAGTATTGACTTATGAATTTGCATAGTGACCTTATAAATTAGAAGTTTTTGTTGGACATGACCCATAGCGTCACTATTTGCACAGATCATTGTGTTGTTGTAGCAAATTAACTATGTGACAAGGAAATTGCACTCTCATCATTTTGTGATTAGATCACCATAGATATATAAATGAAGAGAGGTCCCTGTGATTAGTTCCTGGACTGAGAATGATATGAGACAGTATCAGTCCCCGAAGGATTAATCATTAAATATCCCTAGCCGGAGTATTATCGAGACTGGACATCGATAATGCGGAATAGGCTAGTATTGCACTTGTGTGCGTTGTGAGGGCACAACGGCATAGTTCTCATATATATAAGTATCGGATACTTATGCAAGTGCGATAGGAGGTCGTGTTTCACCGATGGTACGGGAAACAGCTTCGCTCTGGATAGACCCCTCGGAATCCCATTGGTATTATGACTATGTGTCTATGGGAGGCCGAAATCAAGGTAGGTGTGTATAGTCTTAACCTGAGACTTACATCGCTAATACTTACGATAATCGATAGACTTTGGTCTTGGTGGTACAGGGCTTTAACCGGTTCTGCGTACACCACTTCTGGGTTTATCAGAGAGTCGTAGTGTATTGGGTGTGATGTCAAGACGGAAGTATCACTTCAGTCATAGTGGAGATGATGTCACGCAGGATACGGTACTAGTGCTCTTGAGTGTTGCGCAACCAATCGGGATATTGTGACCAGGTCATGAATATCCGATTATAGAGACTATGTTACCAGACATCCGACATGTGCTTCGGACGGGGCAGACACTTATCCAGCCCCAGCCCTAGCACGTGACTATCCGATACTGGGCCGATATACACAATACTTGGTATACTACGCTTGATATAGATCTTATATTCTGTAAGGATATGTCCGGAGAATTTGGTAGGTGGTGCTTTGCTAGAAGCCAACCTTGTCTAGTAAATCGGTAAAACGTAGTACTTGGTACTCACGTGTTCGGATAGTCCGATGACCGATTTGACTGCCAACATATCCGGGGATCTCATGGGTCGCTTCCCAAAGATTCACCGATGACGTATGACTCGCACTTTTATTAATCTGGGATTAATATGATGAGAGAGAAATTAATCTGGGATTAATTACAGAGATATTTTATCTGGGATAAAATATCAATTTAAAGAGAGAGAATGATTAATTTGGAATTAATCGATAAATTAATATATTGGATATATTATATGAAATTGGATTTCGACGCGGAATTAAAATTAGATTTTAATTCGGGCGAGCGAATTAATTTAGAATTAATTCGTTAGCGACGTGAATAGTGATTTCGCTAGGCGTAATCATTTAATTACGACGCAAAGAAAAATTCGTTAATTTGGAATTAGCGAATCCGAGCCCGAGATTATTTGCGAGCGCATTCGTATTTCGAATTCGAGTGCGGCACGTCAAATCAAGCGTCAAATCATTAGTCGCATCAAGCGTCAAATCACTTGTCACTTTGAGTGATGTGACTTGACACTTGATTGGTTGACTTGATGTGATGAGTGATGTGTGTGGTTGGCAATTAAAGCCAAATGTGTTTGAAATGAATGGAAATTCATTTTCATGTGTATTAGATACACAACAAAGACACAAAAAACCGTGAGACACATTTTCCCTCCTCTCTCTCCTCTTCTTCTTCCTCTCATCACTCACTTTTTGTTGTTCTGTGAGGCAGTGAACTGCCGAATTTAAGAAGCAAAAATGGAGGGAAGCAAGTGTTTTGTGGCAAAACAAGAGTGCTAGCACACTCCGAGATCAATGCGAAGGTGATAGGGAAGTTACCCATGAGCCGGGATTCAAATGATGAAGCTTGGAGCTTCAAATTCTTGTTGAAATGGCGCAAACAGAGCCAATCTGCAGCAGTGGCGCACATGCAGTGAGGCAGTGAGCAGTTTTTTGTTTTTGTTGCCTCCTCGTCGCTCAACCGCTCGATGTAAGTATTCCGCAACTTCCGTCGTTGTATTCACTTGTGTATCATGCTTGAGTTTTGATCTTGGGACCTATAGAAACTCCAACAATGGCATCAAGAGCTTAGGTTAAAAGCATGAAAAAGTTAGGGCTAAAATTTGGGCAAACTTGATTTTGAGCATGATAAATTAAATTGGATGGATTTGTATGCTTAATTGTGTTTGAATTGAAGATTGATTGGGTCAATTTCAACAAATTGTGATTGGATCATTTTTTCCCCAAATTACTACCTTGGCCGAAAATTGATGATGATTTAATGTCTTGGGATTTTTGATTTTTGACAATTGGATGTGTTGGAAATCATTCGGGAATATGATTTGATGTCGATTGCGGAATCAATTGGATTGAATTCGAATCGGACGAAAAATCCCCAAATTGCCAAGTATGTCATAAAGCTTGAAATTGGGTAAAATTGATTTAAGCATGCAATTATGAAATTGGATGATAAAGTATGCTTGAATGTATTTTAATTGATGATTGGTTGGATCAATTTGATTAAATATTGTTTGGAACAAATTTCCCCAAAATGCTTATGTTGGCCGAATAGTAACTTAGCCCTAAAGTCTTGGAATTTTGATTTTTAATTCATTGGATGAGTTAGAATCAATTAGGATGTTGATTTAATGTCGATTGTGGGATTAATTGGATTGAAACCAAATCGGATATAAAATCCTCTCCTTGGCCGAGACTTAAAGAGCATGTAATGGGTTTGATTTTAATCAAAATGTTTGGACATATGATGATGATAATGAGCATGATTAATTGTATGAATTGATGTTTTAGAAATGTTAATTTGGGTGATTAATCATGATATACACTTTAGGTAATTAAATTGCGAAATTGGATTTGTGTAATTTAATTAATTGGGCTAATTTTGGAAATTGAGCTTGAATTGTTGTTATTGGGCTTATTGGGCTTTGTTGTACAAAGTTTGTTTTAGGCAAATTGGTTGGATCCAATTGGGCCCAAAACCGCATCCATAAAGCCCAAATGCAACATAATGGACCTTTATATTTAATTGGGCCTAATGGGCCAAAATTAATTTAAAGGCTTATGGGGTAAATCCCGGATTGGACTTTGGTTGCGGGTTTGACCCGAGTTGACCAAAAGACCACGCCTTAAGAAATTAATTAAAAGCCCATTAGACTTTAATTAAATTAATATTGGATATTAATCGGGCTTTGAGACCCGTAGCGATTAAATTTGGAATTTAAGTCGAAAAGGTTTTATTATTAAAGTGTGTTATTTAATTTGGAATTAAATAGTGAATTAGAATTAAATACAAATTGAATTGGATTTAATTGTGTAGTTTAATTTAATTCGGGAATTCGTACTTTAAGTACTTATTCGCAAAAACGAGTTTGACTCGAACAAAATCAAATCGTTGTTTGAACATTGGATGATCACTAATTATCAAGATTAATTAATTGGATTAGATTGATTGATAACATGCTTGAGTGAATACATGGTTGTGATGCATGAATAATGTATATCGGATGGATATTAGATGGGTGGGGCAATTTTAGAAATTGTTGTAATAATTTGATTTATTAATTGGACCTGCGTGTCCAGCCTTATCACCTCCTATTCTTTGTATTCTCTTCTCACCTATTCCCCTCAATGTAAATGAGGTTTCTTTAGAAGTGTAGTGTAACGGGTAGAAGAAAATTTTGTGCTAGCGGGAGAGAGAAAGTGAGAGATTTGATCTAGGATCAATGTGTAAAATATCCATCCGCATATCATTATTATTTTCATATGCGCTTTATTATGTGTTTAGAATGCATGTTTAAGGGTGTATGATGATGAGACCTTAACAAAGATAATAAATTGGTTGCCAATTTGCACGACGAAACCCTCATCAAATATCATGCGTTTTTCCTTCCATTGAGTGATTCTCACTCAAGATCCGAGACGGCATTGGGTTGTTGGCCAAAGTCAAGCCCTTTGTCTGTCGAAGATGTGTTTGAATCACGAGGCTTTGTTCCATATTGGTGTCTTGTCCAAGTTGTGGTTTGTTGGCCAAAGTCAAGACCACTTCTTGTCCAACGACATTGATTACGAAGCTTCCATGGTCAATGGGTCCACGCTTGACTGGGATCACTAGGTTTGTTGTGCCAAAGCCAAGGCCTAGTTGATTCAGAGGAAATAGGTTAGGGTATATATTGGATATATAGGCATATATATGATATATGTTTAGGACTTGGATGTCCACCTACTGGATCTAGGAATTGGATTGGATCCAATTGATCTTAGAGATCTACCTAGTTAATTATCATACAATTTGTTGGCCAAAGTCAAGATTGTGTGATATTTAACGGGATCCTAGCCCACTAGGAAACACGGTTTCCCGAGTACTCGACAGAGGGTTAGAGGCTCGCGAAAAATAGTGGGAGGCAAGAATTGAATTTGCAATACTCGTTCAATTACTCGCCATACGCGCTCATTTAAATTATTTCGTCATTAATTAAATGTTAGTTGGACTAATATTTAAATTGTTGTTTTAATAAACAGTTGGACTGTATTATACTTGATTATATATAATTGGATTATATTAATCAATATATTTGAATTAATTAATTTCAGTTTACAGTTGATTTTATAATTGGATTATAGTAATCAATGTAATTGAGGTTAATTAATTTGGATTATATTTGATTATATAGTTGGACTATTATAATCATTATAATATATATAGTACCACTAATCGTTGATTAAATAGTTGGACTATTGTAATCAAGATAAAATTGAAAAGTTGGATATTTAAAATATAATCTGGGATTAAAATATTTTAAATGATTTAATTTTCAAATTGGGAATAAATAATAGGTTACTTTATTTGATAAAATAACTTATTATACCTTACGCCCAAAATTAAGCAAAATAAGTAGAGCATAAAATCTTTGGAAGATTTATGTGATGATGACTTTAATGCTTAATTTAATATACTTGTCATAAATCTAATTTTAGATTTAAGAAGTATTAAAATTGCAATTTATAATTCTTGGAGAATTAATTGACTATTCTAGAGGAGATAAAGTCAAAGTTTGCAATTGGGCATGTAGCACGAGGTGCACATCGTTTCGATATTCTAAAAACCCAAGGCTTGGCCTAAGGTTCCTAAAATATTGAAAAGGATAATTGACATATACCAAAGTGACTACCATTTGGATATGGCAGACACGAAGGATTAAAGAAAGGGCAAGGCTCTGACTTTAAAAATGTTTGTCAAAGTTATGTTCACAACTAGTATTGAAATTAGATTTTAAATACTTAGTGTGGTACATAAAATATATGTATTGATGTTCAGAATCTGCTTTGAGCAGGATACTGACTTCAAGCTGAGATTGCTCTGCGAATCGGAAACGGGACGAAAGTCGCTGTTTCGACCGTAGATACCTAAGTTTAGGAACTACCCTTTGGGTGTGTACTTAAATTAGGAACTGTTATAATGTAACTAGTTTGACTAGAGACATTATCTCTATATCAGTGTTTAATCCATTGTGGATAAACCTTTATATTCTAGAACACTAAGTGTTTCATTATATAAAGATGATACTGAGATAAACACATTAGATGTGAATAACAGAATTTATATTTTGAATATAATTAAAATCTCAAAACATATAAAATGACAAATAAATAGCTCAAATTGATTTGATCAAGTAGAGACTTATTTGTGGCATTGTTGTCTAGGACAGAATTAAACAAGACTCGTATATCCGCACTTTTGAAGAGTGGGTACTAGGACTGATTTGACTATTCAAATAAAGTCTACGAATCTAGTTTGTTAGGTAAAGTACCTAAAACACTGTTTACTTGGTAATAGTGTAAGTGCCACCGATCTGTTAGCCCTATTCATGGTGAAGTTAGCTATGAGATGTTGCGTGACCTTAACGGATGTGGCATCACGTTATGGTTATGTGTTTCTTTTGAAGAACACAAATCGAAACTTTTAGAGTTTCGACACGAAATAGACAAACAGATCGGCTATAGTATTATACCGTCACGGTAAGACCGTAATGGAAAATACTTAAGCAATAAGTTTCTTATATACTTGAAAGAGTATAGTATTCTTTCAAATGAGGACTCCTCCCGGAACACGTCAAAGTGACGGTGTGTCCGAACGGATTAACCGAATCATGTTAGACATGATAAGGCTAATCATGAGTCGCTCTGAGCTACCATTTCCTTCAACGGATAAGTTTTAACAGTGCAATAACTTATTTAGAATAAAGTTCTATTAATAATTTGTTTGACAAATATCATATTAGATATGAACAGGAAAGAAACCGGGTTTCTCATTCCTGACCATTTGGGATGCTAGGCATATGTTTGGATAATACCAAACTAAAACCTAAATTGGATAAGTGCCAAATTGGTTATCCTAAAGAAACCATAAGTATAGTACTTATAAATCTCACATGAGAACAATATGATTGTTGCTCACCATGCGGTTTTCCTAAGAGGAATACCGATATGCAGTGGTCAGTGGGAGGATGGTGATACTCGATGAAAATTGGAGTAATACTGTTCGAGGCACGAAATCCTTAATGGAACACATATTCATCAATGATGAATTTATACCATTAATCTTCGAATACACAAGAACCGCGTAGATCGGAGAGAGTCAGAAAACACCTAGGGTATGGGTTTCTGATCTCACCTCATAAAGATGTTAATCTTTTAAGGTATACCAACTGACTACGTATGAGGAAGTGATACAAGGTATCGACTCCCTATTATGACAAAGTGTCATGAGTCCGAAATGGATTCCATGTATATCAACAAGTTTGGATACTAGTTGATGTACCACAAGGCATTGTGCCTATTGGTACTTTATAAGTCTTCAAGGAAGACATACATGGAAGGCAACATACCAACGTACAAAGCTAGGGCTTGTGATGGAAAGGTATCGTTATCAACATTGTGTTGATTACGATTCAACCTTTTAACTGTTGCCACGGTAAATCCATTTGGATAATGCTTGCTAAAGCTGCGTATTTCATTTATGAAATATGACAGCTTTACGGGAAAATCGCTTTCCTGAAAAGGAAACCTTTTGGAGGATGTACAACATCCTGACGATTTTGTATAACCGCAAACAAGGTTTGCAGGTTATTCGATCCATGTTTGGATTGAAGCAAGCATAGGTTCTAGGAATTGTCGTTTTGATGTAATCATAATGGTTTATGACTTAATTCAAAACGAAATGATTCTTGTGTATATAAGGAGGTTAGTGGGAGCGCACTGACAGTGAAATTCCCAATAAAGCAATTGGTGAAAGCTTGGCTTTCATAGATATTCTTTCATAGAAATTCTCCGTAGAATTCTTGGGAGTAACAACCTTTATTCAAGGAATAAAGATCTACTGGGCTAGATTTGGAGTTGTTAACACTCTCTGAGAAATTGTACATTGAATAATGTACGTAACCTGGTGTCTCATACGCTTTGAGCATATGGAGTCACAATCAGGACAATCCAAGTGATAGTCACTGGATTGAAGTTAAGAACATCTGTTAGTATCTTAGAGAACTAAAGATGCTGTCTTAAATTATGGAGTAGGAGAACTTGAAGTGACTAGGATCACTGCTGCAAGTTTCCAAACCGGTAAATACTGCGGTACTATAAAGTTTGAATAACGGGACAGTAAGCTGGAAATATTCCGAGCAAGATAACTGTTGCCGAATAAACAACAAATGCGGATTATTGCTGCAGCTGAGGCAGCAATAGAAGCCATTTGGATCGATAATAAATCTAATTAGATTAGATATAGTTCTTTTAGCAGCTGAGCTAGGCGTCAGCACAGGCTAAGGAATTAAAGGTCTCATCGACGATCCAGATATATACTTCTATATTCATCTGATTCGTTCGGATCATACATCGTGGCGATGTGATGATCGTATAAATCGCGTCAAACGATAATCAAACAAATCCGCTGACGAAACCCTTTCCTCAACAATTTGAGCGAACCGTACATAGTTCGGGTGTGGACACTTGAGTGACTCGCTACGTGCCAAGTGGGAGATTGTTGGACAAATGACCCATAGCGTCACTATTTGCACAGATCATTGTTGGTTGTAAACATTAACTATGTGACAAGGAAATTGCACTCTCATCATTTGTGATTAGATCACCATAGATATATAAATGAAGAGAGGTCCCTGTGATTAGTTCCTGGACTGAGAATGATATGAGACAGTATCAGTCCCCGAAGGATTAATCATTAAATATCCCTAGCCGGAGTATTATCGAGACTGGACATCGATAATGCGGAATAGGCTAGTATTGCACTTGTGTGCGTTGTGAGGGCACAACGGCATAGTTCTCATATATATAAGTATCGGATACTTATGCAAGTGCGATAGGAGGTCGTGTTTCACCGATGGTACGGGAAACAGCTTCGCTCTGGATAGACCCCTCGGAATCCCATTGGTATTATGACTATGTGTCTATGGGAGGCCGAAATCAAGGTAGGTGTGTATAGTCTTAACCTGAGACTTACATCGCTAATACTTACGATAATCGATAGACTTTGGTCTTGGTGGTACAGGGCTTTAACCGGTTCTGCGTACACCACTTCTGGGTTTATCAGAGAGTCGTAGTGTATTGGGTGTGATGTCAAGACGGAAGTATCACTTCAGTCATAGTGGAGATGATGTCACGCAGGATACGGTACTAGTGCTCTTGAGTGTTGCGCAACCAATCGGGATATTGTGACCAGGTCATGAATATCCGATTATAGAGACTATGTTACCAGACATCCGACATGTGCTTCGGACGGGGCAGACACTTATCCAGCCCCAGCCCTAGCACGTGACTATCCGATACTGGGCCGATATACACAATACTTGGTATACTACGCTTGATATAGATCTTTATTCTTATAAGATATGTCCGGAGAATTGGGAAGACTTGGTGCTTTGCTAGAAGCCAACCTTGTCTAGTAAATCGGTAAAACGTAGTACTTGGTACTCACGTGTTCGGATAGTCCGATGACCGATTTGACTGCCAACATATCCGGGGATCTCATGGGTCGCTTCCCAAAGATTCACCGATGACGTATGACTCGCACTTTTATTAATCTGGGATTAATATGATGAGAGAGAAAATTAATCTGGGATTAATTACAGAGATATTTTATCTGGGATAAAATATCAATTTAAAGAGAGAGAATGATTAATTTGGAATTAATCGATTAATTAATATTTGATATATTAAACGAAATTGGATTTCGACGCGGAATTAAAATTAGATTTTAATTCGGGCGAGCGAATTAATTTAGAATTAATTCGTTAGCGACGTGAATAGTGATTTCGCTAGGCGTAATCATTTAATTACGACGCAACGGAAAATTCGTTAATTTGGAATTAGCGAATCCGAGCCCGAGATTATTTGCGAGCGCATTCGTATTTCGAATTCGAGTGCGGCACGTCAAATCAAGCGTCAAATCATTAGTCGCATCAAGCGTCAAATCACTTGTCACTTTGAGTGATGTGACTTGACAACTTGATTGAGTTGACTGATGTGATGAGTGATGTGTGTGGTTGGCAATTAAAGCCAAATGTGTGTGAAATGAATTTAAAATTCTTTTCATGTGTATTAGATACACAAACAACACACAAAACCGAGAGACACATTTTCCTCCTCTCTCCTCTTTCCTCTCCTCTCATCACTTCACTCACGTTTTGTGTTCATGTGAGGCAGTGAACTGCCGAATTTAAAGCAAAATGGAGGGAAAAGTGTTTTTTTTGGCAAAAAAGAGTGCTAGCACACTCCGGGATCAATGCGAAGGTGATAGGGAAGCTTACCCATGAGCCGGGATTCAAATGATGAAGCTGGAGCTTCAATTCTTGTTGAAAATGGCGCAAAACAGAAGCCAAATCTGCAGCAGTGGGCGCACATGCTGTGAGGCAGTGAGCAGTTTTTGGCTTCTTCGTGGCCTCCGCGTCGCTCAACCGATCGATGTAAGTATTCCGCAACTTCCGTCGTTGTATTCACTTGTGTATCATGCTTGAGTTTTTGATCTTGGGACCTATAGAAACTCCAACATTTTATATTGGTGTTGTGCTTGCGGTTGTCCGCAGATTTTGGATTTGATCCCTGAATACTTGGACAACTCAGAAGTTGTAGCACAATACTGATGTAACGTCTGATCATATTAATGTATAATTTAGATTCTACAAATATGAAAGTTGCTGGCTATGGGAACGATTGAGTTTGTTTGACAAACTCATTATTTTAGCGGACTTACTTCTTGTTGCCTACCTCTTAAGTGCTAGGTGAGCTTTTGAGTGCTATGTGTTACGATACACATTGAGATGTGTATATGATCCGTGGATTGGCACTAGAGCAAGTGGGAGAAATGTTAGGGTTGGTGCTCAGAGCACCAATCCGGACCGTATTTATGTCTGATTCATGAATACGAACATCCATTTTCCATAATATTACTTATTTATGGTTGCACCTCTTGTTTCTATATACGTATTCGATCTATTACGATTAGATCGAAACTAAATGTGGTTTAGTGATATGTATATATTAGACAAATGCCCGATAATATATAATACTACACAGTTACAAAGGAGTTTGTAATTGACATTGGGAAGTGTCACTGTTAAATGTATATTATCAAATATAGTTCCTGGTCAAGATTCACTAACACGGGTCGGTTAGTCAAATCTGTTGAGACCAGTACATGTCATATATCGAGACTTGGTCCGATGGTTTATCCCAATGAACCATGAGTTTGGGGAGACTCGTATAGACTTGTAGGTGTTTATAGTGGATAAACACTGAACGACTCACCAACGATTCTTAATGGATGGTACATCAACGTCAATAAGAATCTTCTCGGGTTGAGTAGCATAGTGGTCCTTCGACTTGAGATACCACTGTGGATGTATGAGACATCCTCCACACTTAGATGGCAGTCACGTCACCGATCTATTTAGATCAGACCTCCGCTTGTTCGTTGGGTGTGGACCGATCCTCAGGATATCCTGTGTGTATCAAGATATGATCTGTCAGTTCTGTGTACAGAGCATAAGTAGTCCATATATGATTAGCAGTATGTTAAATCTGTGACCACAGTAAACTTCGGAAGTAAGTTCCGAATGTTATTTAGAGATTGTTAATAGATACGTCGACGGGATAATACCTATAGAGATTTGACGTTTACATCTATATCTCTGGGATTATCCAGATACCTGTGACGGAGGGATTATACGTATGCAATGACCTCGACCTGTATAATTCAGCTAGTTTATCAGTGGTCGTCATAATTTACGGGTGGGTAAATTATGGACACGAAATTGGATTTTGTGACGGATATACCTGAATCTAGTGAGTCTCACTAATGAAATATACTCGTAGAGCATTATGGCAACTTTTTTTTAATAATGATGATTATTTATAAATCGTTTAAACGTTAAACGAAAAAATACATGCGAACGGGCCGAACCATCATTTCCTAATTAATGTGTATTTGTATTTAATATATGATATTATTAAATACATATTAATAAATTGTCAAATAAAGGTATTTTACATATATCATTAATATATGTATTTGAGATATTTAAAGTAAATATAATACATATATTTGAGATATTTGTATTTAATTAATTATTTAATTATTTAATTGTTACATGATTAATATAATTAAAATATAAATATCTCACCAAATGATAAAGTTAGTAAATGATTATAAGTGTAAATTATTGACTTTATACTTAAAGGAAAAGGTTGTCAAAATGGTTTTGACTTCTTTAGATATTTGATTAAATTGTTTAAAATGAAAATATCTATTTCTTTTTTTCTTTTGTAATTTTCGGCCAACACCCTAAAATGAATATAAATGTTATATTTTTTAGTTGTCTTTGTTGACTTGTTGAAATTCATTAAAGTTGTAATGATAAATTTTACAAGTTGATAAAGTAACTTTAATGAAACAAAAATAAATATCTAGATATTATATTGCTTCCAAATTCGGCCAAGGCTTATTTTGTGGAGTATATATTATTTTTTTTCATTTTTTAGGGTTTAACAAGTTCATTTGATACCAAATAAACATAAAAAAAGTTGAGAGAAAAGGCTTGGAGGCTAAAGAAGAAAACTTGGAAAAATCTTGTTTTTGTAAGTCTTTCTTTAAAGTCTTCAACATAGAAAATGTTTCTAATATGCTTAGCTTCATTTTGTGATGCTTTGATGTTATCTCTACTCTTATAGTTTGTGTTTATATGGTTGTGAACTTTGATGAAAGATTGAAGCATGTAAGTAAGCTTGAAATTGTTTCAAAGCTTTACTTTTGATTTTTAGAAAATCAAGTTGCCATTCTAGAGTTGGTAAGCCACTCCTTGGTGACCTAGAATTGTTCTAAATTTGTTTCAAAGTGGTGAGGCTAGATTGGCGAAGTATTGAATGGATTAAAGTGTTGGATTTTGTAAATTTGGTGAAATTGGTCAATTTGATGAAATTGTAAAATTAGGGTTCTTAACCCACTCTAAATTTGGGGCTTTTCATATATATGATGCATTATCGTATGAATATGATCTATGTAAAATTTTAGGTTGATTGGATTTGATCTAGGCTTGTTTTGAACAAAAGGGACCAAATTGCAATTAATTGGAAATTTTGGGGGTTCACGGCAATTAGCTCAAAAATTGGGGATTTGTGTGAAATCTGATTTTGATGCATTAGATGTGTTGAAAAATATTTTAGAAATGATTTAGAATCACCCAAAATTGTATTTGACAACTTTTGGACTAAAATGATCAATTTACAAAGTTTTGGGGCAATTCGGTAATTACCAAGAAATTCGATTTCTTGTTTAATTTTTCAGAATTTGATAATTGGATAATTAAATAAATAAGTTTATTTAATTGATCCGAGAAAAATTTTGAATTCGAAAAATTTTGATTTTCCACTATTCCGCTGCGTTACCGGTATTCCCCCTTAAAATCCCTACATTAGGGGACAACGATACATAACACCTATAGATCCTAGATTTTAGGGCTAGGGGGACGGCGAGATGTAACACCCCTAGACCGTAGATTCAGGGTCGGGATGTTAGCATGGATCAGCACACCTGGCTCTAGTTCAGTGGCTTGGGGGACGACAAGACGTAACACCCCAAGACCACTAGTTTAGGCGTATAGAGGGACAATGATACGTAACGCCCCCATGCGTCAGATTTTTAGAAATAGATTTTTCAGAGACAGATTTTCAGAGATAAGATTTTCAAAGATATGATTTTCAGTAATGATGAGTTTTATGAAAGAGTTTTCTTGAGAATTCAGTTTTACAGAAAGAATTCAGAGTCTTACAGACAAAAAAAATTTCCAGAAAAGTCTTACAGAAAGCGGTTTGTTTTCAGATAAGAAAAGAGTTTTCAAAAAAGAGATTTTCCTTGAAAGGATTTCTGTTTTAGAACAATAAATTTTCATAAAGTATTTCATTTTTTGTTTTTAAATTGCCACTCATTAGGTCGTTCAAACAATCTAACTCCCCCCTTCACTCCCAATTTTTCTGTTTTGCAGGTTACTCGGAGGACGAGCTCGAGAGGATGGATACTGATGACAGTCACTAGGGTGTTTAAGTCCACCCGGTCCAGTCAGAGATATAGTTCAGTGATAAGTGCATGAAAATATACTTTGAAACATCACTTATTGGGGCTTATTGTTAAATATTTAGTTATATATTTTGTATTTTATTATATAATTTTTATTATTATATTAATTTTGATTATATTTATTATTTAAGTTAATTTAGTAATTTCTCTAATTATCATTGTAGGAATTAAAAAGAGAAGTCCGTGGATTAAAAGAGAGGGGAGAATTTTGGAGAGAGAAAGCAACAAACTTTGATTAAAGAAAACAAAAAGAATTTCACTACTTTACATTTTTTACAAGAGAACAAAAAGAAAAAAAGCCACGTGAAGAAAGAGAAGCAGCTTTGATTAAAATTAAAGAGAGAAGCCACGTGAAGAATATAACAAGAGGCTGTGTGCTTTAACAGTGGTGATGTGTATTAGGGTTTTGCTTTTTGCTCAATATAAAAAACGTGCGCCATGCAACGTAACGCTGGGCTGCGCATAAAACATAATTGGGAGGAGAGAGAGAGCCTGCTGATAATTGAGAAAAGAAGCAGCAGCCGAGAGTTGAAGAAGCAGTGCCAAACGCTCTGATTTCTTCTACGCGCACTCGGTAAGCATATATTAATTTTTCATGCATCAATATAATTGCCAAAAGCTTAAATAAATATTCTACACATTTTAATAAATTTATCAACACTTAATAAATTAATCCAAGCATTAAAAATCAATATATCAACCAAACATTAATTTTCCATACACTTTAATGCTTAAAAATTCCTCACATACATGCTTATAATTATCCAACAAATCCATAATTAATTTTTTCAACAACAACAACCCAATTTAATAAATTTATAAAATAAATTTACCTACAATAGCTTTTAATCCTTACCAATTTGTGAAGCTCTGCATCCAATCCCCAAATCCACCAAGCACTTTGATCTTCTTCTACCTCCACCAAATCAAGTTTCTTGATGAACAAATCTTGATGACCAAAAGGTGGTTTGATCACTCAAGAATGGCAACAAAAATTTCCCTAAGATTTAACTCTTAAACCCTAGAAAAATTTACATCTCAAGCACACAGATTGATCATTAACTCTTAAGGATTAATTCCATGCCCTTGATAATAAGTTGGGTAATTTTTGGTGAGAAATTTGGCTTGGATTTTGAGAGCAAAAATCCAATTTATCTCTTTCTCTTGCTCGGCAGTGGCTAAACAAAAAAGGGAGGGGTTGTTGTTTTCTTTTTGGTTTAGCAGTGGCAGTGAGTGGAGAGAAAAGCAATTCCTTTTTTTTTTTTTTTTTTTTTTTTTTTTTGTTCGGCAGTCCAATGTGCAGAGAAAGGAAAAATTGATCAAATAAAAAAAAAATTTGCTTTTGTTTTATTAATTAAGAATAAAGAAAAACAAACCAAACCAATTAAACAAACCAGGGTATAAGAGAATCTTTTCTCTACACCACATAATTCAAAAATTAACTTAACTAAAGTTAAAATAAAATTATCTCACCAACCAATGTAACTAAACTGCAATTAAATGATGTTAGTTACTTTAACAAAAAACCATTCAATTACATTAACTATAGTTACCTTAAATAATTAATACCTTTATTTGTATAAACTAAGTAATTAATTTTGTATATTAATTTAACAATTAAATTAATTCACTAATTAATTACTAATTTTATGTAAATCAAATTTACATATATTATACAATAAACTTATATCAACTCTTGATATAAATTTAATTAATTCAATTAAATTAATTCATCTCATGAATTATCGGATCAAACAATTTAATCCTTAAACCCAAAACACTTTGTCAACATTTGACAAAAGTCACCCTAGTGCTCAACGAGTAAACTTAATATAGTGGAACTCTCTAGGCTCACGTTCGGTTGTTACTTATATATATACATATATATCTCATATACTTGTATACATATTCATGAAGCCCTGCCCACCTACAAATCATGGCTAAAAACAACACGACACGCTGAACCACACAAGTTGAGGTTAAAACGTTAATGTATAGTTCTTTCGTCATAACCGTCTCCTATTGAGTAAGGTTATAGTTTTACTGTCAAAACTTTATCTACTCAATATAAAATAAATTTTCATAATTATATTCCATTAATAAATAATATATGCAAAACTCTTTTTTAATATTATTTATAATGTTAAATAAATAATTTCTTCAACGAACTTTCGGCCGAAAGATTTCCGGAATATACTCTGAAAATTTCTGGAAACAAAATGCAACCATATGGACTGACGAATCCTCATATTAACACACACCGATCTTCGTGAGCATCGTTCTATACCTAACAGTCATCCAGAGGTCAGACCATAAAAGGTTTCTGACATGCATGATATCAGGCATATAAAATCACTCACAAGATCACTGACCAGTGCGTAATCACACGTGTATAACGCAAGCGCACGTATCGTTCAAGTAGTATAAAAAGTATCGATCCCACGAGGACTTAAAACCTTTTGTTATCAATTTATGAAGTTAAATGTTTATAAGTATCTAATGGATTGATTGTTTGATTGGGTGGTGACTGTTGGACAATTATGACCCATAGCGTCACTATTTGTACAGATCATTGTGTTGTTGTACAAATTAACTATGTGACATAGGAGATTACACTCTTATCATTTGTGATTAGATCACCTAGATGTATAAATGATGAGAGGTCCTTGTGATTTGTTCCTGGATTGAGAATGATATGAGACAGTATCAATCCACGAAGGATAAATCATTAAATATCCATAGTCAGAGTATTATCGAGATTGGACATCGATAAATACGTAAAAGACTAGTATTACACTTGTGCGCGTTGTGAGGGCACAACGGCATAGTTCTCATATATTTGGGTATAGGATACTCATGCAAGTGTAATAGGAGGTTGTGTTTTACCGATGGTACGAGAAACAACTTCGCTCTGGATAGACCCCATCAAAATTCCATTGGTAGTATGACTATGTGTCTATGGAAGTCCGAAATCAGGGTAGGTGTATTTGGTCTTAACCTGAGACTTGCACCGCTAATACTTGCGACAATCAATATACTTTGGTTGCGGTCGTCCAGGGCTTTAACAGGTTCTGTGTATGCCTATGCTGGGTATATTGAGAATCGTAGTGTGTTGGGTGTGATTTTAAGACGAAAGTATCACTACAGTCATAGTGGAGATGATGGTCACGTAAGATACGGTACTAGTACTCTTAAGTACTGCAATCATCGGGATAAAATGATAAGGTCAGGTTTATCCGATTATAGAGACTAGTTACCAGACATCCGACATGTGCTTCGTACGGGGCAGACATAATTCCAGCCCCAGGCCTAGCACGTGATCATCTGATACTGGACAGAAATACGTAATACTACGTATACTACGCCTGATATAGATCATTTATTCCTGTAAGGATATTTCTGAAGAATTGGGTAGGCATGACGCTTTGCTAGAAGCCAACCTTGTCTTGTAAATCGGTATAAACGTAGTACGGTGTACTTATGTGTTCGGATAGTCGGACGACCGAATTTACTGTCAACATATCCGTGGATCTCATGGGTCGCTTCTCGAAGATTCACCGATGACGTATGACTCGCACTTTTAATTAATCTGGGATTAATAAGATGAGAGACAAAATTAATCTGGGATTAATTGCGGAGATACTTTATCTGGGATAAAATATCCATTAAAGAGAAATAACGATTAATTTGGAATTAATCGATAAATTAATATATTCGATATATTAATCAAAATTGGATTTCGACGCGGAATTGAAATTAGATTTTAATTCGGGCGAACGAATTAATTTAGAATTAATTCGTTAGCGACGTAAATAGTGACTTCGCTAGGCGTAATCATTTAATTGCGTCGCAACGGAAAATTCGTTAATTTAGAATTAGCGAACCCGAGCCCGGGATTATTTACGAGCGCATTCGTATTTCAAATTCGAGTGCGGCACGCAAGTCAAATCAAGTGTCAAATCGCTAGTCGCATATAGCATCACATCAATCTTCAAATCATGTCACTTTGAGTGATGTGACCATTGATTGATTGATGGTAGTTGTTGGAGTTGTTAGAAATTTTTTGCCTTTGACTTTTGGAGAGCCAAAAGTGGTAAATCTTTTATTTATTTTTTTGAAAAATATATAAGTGTATTAGATACACTTTTCCAACTAATTCCACACAACTTTCTCTCCTCCTCTCTTCTCTCATTTACACGCCCAAGGGGCTGTTATTTCTTCACTGGTTTCTGTCAAAACCGTGAGATAGGGAAGCCAAAAGTGCTTGATTTTGTGGCAAAATCAAGAGAGCTAGCACTCCGAGAGACATGCGAAGGTGATAGGGAATTCCACCCATGAGCCGGGAATCGTTCGATGAAGCTTGGAGCTTGACGAAGGACCAAAGCCGACCTAAAACAGTTAGCAAACTCACTGCCACTGCCGTGAGCTGCCATGGGCAGAAAATGAAGTTTTGTTCATCAAAGCGTCGCTCAACCGATCGATGTAAGTATTCCGCAACTTTGTTGATTTGTATTCACATTTATTTCATGCTTGTTTAATGATCTTGGGACCTTAGCAAACACCAACAATGGTATCAGAGCCAGGTTAAGGCATGAAAATGATTATGGCTTAAAATTTGGGTAAAATTGATTTTGAGTATGAATAATGAAATTGGATTATTTAATATGCTTAATTGATGTTTTGTGGATGATTGATTGGATCAATTTGATCAAAATATGTTTGGAACATTTTTCCCCAATTTTGGAAGTGTTGGCCGAATGGTACATGTGCCCTATGTCTTGGAATTTTTTGATTTTTGATCATTGGATGACTTGAATCAATTAAGAATGTTGATTTAATATTGATTGTGGATTCAATTGGATTGAAATCGAAATCGATTTAAAATTCCCTATGATTGCCGAGAGCTTATAAGCATGTTTGGGTTTGATTTTTTGATGAAATGTGTTGGACATGTTTTGTTGTAATTGAGCATGATTAATTGTATAAATTAATGTTTTGGAAATATTGATTTGGATGATTAATTGAGTTGTACACTTTAGTGTAATTAAATTGGGAAATTAGATTTTTGGAATTTAATTATTTGGGCCTTAAATTGGATTTGGGCTTGTTGTGTTGTAATTGGGCTTATTGGGTTTAGTTGTACTAAGATGGGTTTAGGAAAAATTGGTTGGATCCAATTGGGCCCAAAACCGCATCCATAAAGCCCAAATACGACTAATGGACCTTTAAAGTTTAATTGGGCCTAATGGGCCAAAATTGATTTCTGGGCTTATGGGGTAATTCCCGGATTGGATTTTGGTTATTCGGTTTGACTCGAGTTGACTAAAAGTCCACGCCTTAAGAAATTAATTAAAAGCCCATTGGACTTTAATTAAATTGACATTGGACGTTAATCGGGCTTTGAGACCCGTTGCGATTAAATTTGGAATTTAAGTCGTATAGGTTCGTTAATAAAGTGTAATGTTTAATTTGGAATTAAATAAGCGAATTAGAATTAAATGCATATTGAATTGGATTTAATTATGTAGTTTGATTTAATTCGAGAATTCGTACTTTGAGTACTTATTCGCAAAAACGAGTTTGACTCGCGCAAAATCAAATCGTTGTTTGAACATTTGATGGTCACTAATTATCAGATTAATTAATTTGATTAGATTGATTGATAACACGCTTGTGTGAATACATGGTTGCGATGCATGAATAATGTATATCGGATGGATATTAGATGGGTGGGGAAATTTTAGAAATTGTTGTAATAAATTTGATTTATTAATTGGACCTGCGTGTCCAGCCTTATCACCTCCTTATTCTTTGTATTCTCTTCTCACCTATTCCCCTCATGTAAATGAGGTTTCTTTAGAAGTGTAGCGTAACGGGTAGAAGTAAATACATGTGCTAGCTGGAAAGAGAAATGGAGAGATTTGATCTAGGATCAATGTGTAAAGTATTCATCCGCATATCATTGATTACGAAGCTTTCCATGGTCAATGGGTCGCGCTTAACTGGGATCACTAAGTTTGTTGTGCCAAAGCCAATGCTTAGTTGATTCAGAGGAAATAGGTTAGGTAATACATTGGATGTATTGGCATATATAAGATATATGTTTCGAACTTGGATATCCCCCTACTGGATCTAGGAATTGGATTGGATCCAATTGATCTTAGAGATCTACCTAGTTAATTATCATACAATTTGTTGGCCAAAGTCAAGATTGTGTGATATTTAACGGGATCCTAGCCCGCTAGGAAACACGGTTTTCTCGAGTACTCAACAGAGGGTTAGAGGCTCGCCGAAAAATAGTGAGAGGCAAGAATTGAATTTGCAATATTCGTTTAATTACTTGTCATACGCGCTCAACAAATATCATTCGTCAAATAAATTAAATGTTAGTTGGACTAATATTTAAATTGTTGTTTTAATAAATAGTTGGACTATATTCAAACTATTCATTTATAGTTGATTTTATAATTGGATTATAGTAATCAATATAATTGATTTTAATCTATTAAATTATAGTTGATTAAATAGTTGGACTATTGTAATCATTATAATAAATAGTATCTAAATCGTTGATTAAATAGTTGGACTATTAAAATCAAGATAAAATTGAAAGATTGACATTTAAAACATAATCCTAGGGAAAATGTATTTAAATGGTTTAATTTTCAAATTGGGAATAAATTTCAGGATGGTCCTGGAATAAATAAGTTACTTTATTTGATAAAATAACATATTAGGCCTAAGCCCGGAGTTGAGCAATAGTAGAGCATGATCTTTGGAAGATTCATGTGATGATGACTTTAGTGCTTAATCCATTAAGCTTGTTGCAGTAGACTCCTTAATTTCTTAATCAGAACTAAGGATTAGATCCTTAAAGTATGATAATGAAATTGAAGGATCTTCATAAATCTATCTTTAGATTTTAGAAGTACTAAATTGCAATAAATAACTCTTGGAGAGTTAATGACTATTCTCAAGGAGACAAAGTCAAAGTTTGCAATAAGGCAAGTAGCACAAGGCGCACCTTACTTTGATATTCTAGAAACCCGAGGCTTGGCCAAAGGCTACTGGAATGTGAAAAAGGGCAAAGGCAAAATCATTATAATCTTCTGGGAAGATAAAAGACATATCTCAAAATGTCTGCCTAAATGTGGCAAACGGGATCGCGGAAGCGTGACTGCCGTTTGGACAAAGCAGACATGAAGGAATTGAAGACGAGCAAGGCTCCGACTTCAAATATGTTTGTCATAAATATATTCACTACTAGTATTAAAATTGGATTTTAGATACTTAGTGTGATATATACATATACATTGATGTTCAGAATCTGCTTTGAGCAAGATACTGACTTCAATTGAGATTAATCTGCGAATCGAAAACGGGACGAAAGTCGCTATTTTAACCGTAGATACCTAATTTTAGGAACTACCATTTGGGTGTGTACCTAAATTTGGAAACTGTTATAATGTAACTAGTTTGACTAGAAACATTATCTTTATATCAGTGTTTAACCCGCTGCGGGTGAACCCTTTATATTCTAGAACACTAAAGTGTTTTATTATATAAAGATGATATTGAGATAAACACATTAGATGTGAATAACATAATTTATATTTTGAATATAAAGAAATCTCAAACATATAACATGACAAACAATTAACTCAAACTGATTTGATCAGAAGAAACTCAATTGTGGCATTGTTGTCTGGGACACAACTAAAACAAGAATCGTATATCCACACTTTTGAAGAGTGGATACTAGGACTGATTTGATTCTATTCAAATAAAGTCTACGAGTCTAGTTTATTAGGCAATGTGCCTAAAACACTATTTACTTGGTAAAAGTGCAAATGCCACCAATCTGTTAGCCCTAGTTCATAATGAAGCAAGTGGGCCCATGTCTAGCTAGGATAGAAGTGGATATGAATATTTCGTGACCTATACGGATGTGGCATCGTGTTATGGTTATGTGTTTCTATTGAAACACATATCGGAAACCTTTACAGTTTCGACACGAAATAGACAAACAGATCGGCTAAAGTATTAGACCGTCACGGTGAGACCGTAATGGAAAATACTTAAGCAATAAGTTTCTTATATACTTGAAAGAGTATAGTATTCTTTCAATGAGGACTCCTCCCGGAACACGTCAGTTTGACGGTGTGTCCGAACTGAGTAACCGAATTTTGTTAGACATGATAAGGTTAATCATGAGTCGCTCTGAGCTACAATTTCCTTCAACGGATAAGCTTTAAACAGTGCAGAACTTATTTTAAATAAGGTTCCATAAAAATATGTTTGACATATTTCATATTAGATATGAACGGGAAAGAAACCGGGTTTCTCATTCCTGTAAATTTGGGATGCTAGGCATATGTTTGGATGATACCAAACTAAAACCCAAATTGGATAAGTGCCAATTGTAGGTTATCCTAGGGATACCAAAGTATTGTACTTATACATCTCACCAGAGAACAATTAGATTGTTGCTCCCTATGCGGTTTTCCTAAGAGGAATACCGATATGCAGTGGTAAGTGGGAGGATAGTAAAATTCGATGAAAATCAGAGTAATACTATTCCAGGCACCGAATCTTAATAGAACACAAATAGTTCATCAAGGATGAAACTATACCAGTAATCTTCGAATACACAAGAACCATGTATGTCGGAGAGAGTCAGAAAACAACCTGGGGTATGGGTTTCTGATCTCACCTCATAAAGATGTCAATCTTTTGAGGTATACCAACTGACTACGTATGAGGAAGTAATACAAGGTATCGACTCCCTATTATGACAAAGTGTCATGAGTCCGAAATGGATTCCATGTATATCAACTATGTTTGGACACTAGTTGATGTACCGCAAGGCATTGTGCCTATTGGTATTATAAGTCTTCAAGGAAGATATACATGGATGGCAACATACCAACGTACTAAGCTAGGCTTGTAGCGGAAATGTATCGTTATCAGCATTGTGTTGATTACGATGCAACCTTTTACCTGTTGCCACGGTAAATCCATTTGGATTATGCTTGCTAAAGCTGCGTATTTCATTTATGAAATATGTCAGCTGAACGGGAAAATCGCTTTCCTGAAAAGGAAACCTTTAGGAGGATGTTTATAACATCCTGACGGTTTTTTCGTACAAAACTAGAAAACAAGGTTTGCAGGTTATTCGATCCATGTTTGGATTGAAGCAAACATAGGTTCTTGGAATTACCGTTTTGATGTAATCATAATAGATTATGATTTAATTCAAAACGAAATGATTCTTGTGTATATAAGATGGTTAGTGGGAGCGCACTGACAGTGGTTGTCCTATAAATAATGATAATATGTCATTTCTTGGAAATGATATTCCCATAATAATAATCGGTGAAAGCTTGGCTTTGAGAAAACTCTCCGAGAAATCGTACATTGAAAAATATATGCGACCTGGTGTCTCATATGCTTTGAGCATATGGATTCACAAACAGGCCAATACAAGTGATAGTCACTGGATTGATGTTAAGAACATCCATTAGTATCTTAGAGAACTAAGGATGCTGTCTTAATCTATGGAGAATGAGAACTTGAAGTGACTGGGATCACTATTGCAAGTTTCCTAAACCGAAAAAAACGACTATAAGTCGCAAACAGTACAACAAGTTTAAATAACGATACAGTGAGCTGGAAATCTTCCAAGCAAGATACTGTTACCGAATAAACAACAAATGCGGGTTATTGCTGCAGTTGAGGCGGCAATAGAAGCTTCTCGGTCGATAATAAATCTAATTAGATTAGATATAGTTCTGTTAGCAGCTGAGCTAGGCATCACCACAGGCTAAAGAATTAATGGTCTCATCAACGATCCAGATACATACTTCGATATTCATCTGATTCGTTCGGATCATACATCGTGGCGATGTGATGATCGAATAAATCGCATCAGGTGATAATCATGCAAATCCGCTGACGAAAGCACATTCTCAGCAATTTGAGTCAACCGTACATAGTTCGGGTGTAAGACACTCGAGTGACTAGCTATAGGCCAAGTGGGAGATTATTGGACAATTATGACCCATAGCATCACTATTTATACAGATCATTGTGTTGTTGTACAAATTAACTATGTGACATAGGAGATTGCACTCTTATCATTTGTGATTAAATCACATAGATGTATAAATGATGATAGGTCCTTGTGATTTGTTCCTGGATTGAGAATGATATGAGACAGTATCAATCCACAAAGGATAAATCATTAAATATCCCTAGTCAGAGTATTATCGAGATTGGACATCGATAAATACATAAAAGACTAACATTACACTTGTGCGCGTTGTGAGAGCACACATCATAGTTCTCATATATTTGGGTATAGGATACTCATGCAAGTGTAATATGAGGTTGTGTTTTACCGATGGTACGGGAAACAGCTTCGCTCTGGATAGACCCCCTCGGAATTCCATTGGTAGTATGACTATGTGTCTATGGAAGTCCGAAATCAGGGTAGGTGTATTTGGTCTTAACCTGAGACTTGCACCGCTAATACTTGCGACAATCAATATACTTTGGTTGTGGTCGTCCAGGGCTTTAACAGGTTCTGTGTACGCCTATGCTGGGTATATTGAGAATCGTAGTGTGTTGGGTGTGATGTTAAGACGAAAGTATCACTCCAGTCATAGTGGAGATGATGGTCACGTAGGATACGGTACTAGTACTCTTAAGTACTGCAATCATCGGGATAAAATGACAAGGTCAGGTATATCCGATTATAGAGACTAGTTACAAGACATTCGACATGTGCTTCGTACGGGGTAGACATAATTCCCGCCCCAGGCCTAGCACGTGATCATCCGATGCTGGACAGAAATACGCAATACTACATATACTACGCCTGATATAGATCCTTTATTCCTGTAAAGATA
Source organism: Zanthoxylum bungeanum (assembly GCA_019454045.1). Taxonomy (NCBI): domain Eukaryota; kingdom Viridiplantae; phylum Streptophyta; class Magnoliopsida; order Sapindales; family Rutaceae; genus Zanthoxylum; species Zanthoxylum bungeanum. The sequence continues at coordinate 9,268 of SKCR01001526.1, read as the reverse complement.
TTTCTGGAGAATTGGGTAGGCATGGCGCTTTGCTAGAAGCCAACCTTGTCTTGTAAATCGGTATAAACGTAGTACGAGGTACTTACGTGTTCGGATAGTCTGACGACCGAATTTACTGCCAACATATCCGGGGATCTCATGGGTCGCTTCCCGAAGATTCCCCGATGACGTATGACTCGCACTTTTAATTAATCTGGGATTAATAAGATGAGAGAGAAAATTAATCTGGGATTAATTACGGAGATACTTTATCTGGGATAAAATATCCATTAAAGAGAGATAACGATTAATTTGGAATTAATCGATAAATTAATATATTCGATATATTAATGAAATTGGATTTCGACGCGGAATTGAAATTAGATTTTAATTCGGGCGAACGAATTAATTTAGAATTAATTCGTTAGCGACATGAATAGTGACTTCGCTAGGCGTAATCATTTAATTGCGTCGCAACGGAAAATTCGTTAATTTGGAATTAGCGAACCCGAGCCCGGGATTATTTGCGAGCGCATTCGAATTTGAGTGCGGCACGCAAGTCAAATCAAGCGTCAAATCGCTAGTCGCATCTACTGTCACATCAAGCGTCAAATCATATCACTTTCAGTGATGTGACCATTGATTGATTGATGGAGTAGTTGTTGGAGTTGTTGGAAAGTTTTTGCCTTGACTTTTGGAAAGCCAAAAGTGGAGTAAATCTTTTATTTATTTTTTGAAAATATATAAGTGTATTAAATAACTTTTCCAACTAATTCCACACAACTTTCTCTCATCCTCTCTTCTCTCATTTACACGCCCAATGGGCTGTTATTTCTTCACTGGTTTCTGTCAAAACCGTGAGATAAGGAAGCCAAAAGTGTTTGATTTTATGGCAAAATCAAGAGAGCTAGCACTCCGAGAGACATGCGAAGGTGATAGGGAAGTCCACCAATGAGCCGGGAATCGTTCGACGAAGCTTGGAGCTTGACGAAGGACCAAAGCCGAGCCAAAATAGTGAGCAAGCTCACTGCCACTGCCGTGAGCTGCCATGGGCAGAAAATGAAGTTTTTTCGTCAAAGTGTCGCTCAACCGATCGATGTAAGTATTCCGCAACTTCGTTGATTTGTATTCGCACTTATTTCATGCTTGTTTAATGATCTTGGGACCTTATCAAACACCAACAGTGACTTTAAAATTAAAACAAGTAAATAAAATTGCTTGAAAGTAGATTGAAGAAAATTCAATTTATAAAACTATCCATGGTTGTGAATCCTTCCAATATCTTTTTAAAAGATAAAGTGGTTATTTTACATTTCTGTAATATATTGGTTTATTAACTTGGAACACGAAATTATGTAAAAGCCTCTTCCGATGGTCAAATACAAATACCCAGTATAACCCAATTAATCATATTCCTATGTTAACCAAGTTGTCTGAATTGATTAAGATTAAGTTCCAATTATGGCTACCCCCGCCCGACAGGTATATTCATATCATAAGGAAATCTATTAAAGGGTTATCTATCCTCAAGGAAGATCGTTGGCTATTAAGTCTAAGGTCTTAAACCTAAAACCCTTTTTCAAGCTCATTTTAAGTTTACCAGTTCAATTTTATTATGCCAGTTAATAAAAAGTATTAGGATTAAGGCTCAATAAGTAAACCTTTATATTATCCAAACTGTAATTTAACCCTTATAAACCGGTGATATTGGATTTCATCACAACCCCAGATAACTGGCTTAGTTACGACAGATATTTACGGGTAGTAAAAACTTAAATAAAATAAAAGACATAAAGTACTACTGAAAATTAAATGCTGAAAAGTAAATGCTGAAAGTAAATTACAAAAAGTAAATGCTGAAAGTAAATTGCTGAAAGTAAATTGCTGAAAGTAAATGCTGAAAGTAAATTGCTGAAAGTAAATAAAGTAAAAGTACAATAAAAGAAAATGCTGAGGTAAAAAGATCCACTTTTATTACTTATATTTTAGATATCTCCCTTAATATAATATATTAATTTTGCATGATAATTACCAACCAGCCATATAGGCGGTATCCAGATTAAGTCAAATTTATAATTAATTACCAACCGACCAACCGGCGGTATCCAGTCTAATCAGGTTAAAACCAATTTAAATAATTACCAACCGACCAATATGGCGGTATGCTCGTTAAGTCAGGTTTTAACTAGTTTATATATTATAATTAAGGGAGATTAATCTAAATATTAGTAATAAAAGTTTTACTTTTACCCCAGCAAAGGGGAGTTACCTCATCATTACTGAATAGTAAAAACTGAAAATTAAAGAAAGAAAAGTAATGTGCGTAAAAGTAAATTGCGGAAAGTAAAAACTGAAAAGTAAAGAAAAGAAAGTGCGAAAGCGGAAATTAATTACTGAAAGCTGTAAATCAACAAACAAGATACATTCTTCTTAGTATTCTTAAGGAATTCCTTAGAAGAAAGTATGAATTTACAAATGAAATGGCTTGGTATTTATAGGCAAAATTTTGCCTCCATCAAATCATCCACCAAATCCATTATTAATTGCTCCACTAATTGCTCCACCAAATCCATTATTAATTGCTCCACTAATTGCTTATCATGTTTGGTGGTGATTTGATAATTTTTTTATTTATTATTTATTTTTTTTTTTTTGCTTTGAAAATGACTTTAATAATTAACACACAACACACTTCTGGATGGTTCATCAATTTCGTGCATGAAATCATCAGAATTCGAAATTATTTTGTCTTTCTAAGTTGTAGATCTTTGAGTCTTCTTTAATCTGGAACTTGAATAAGCTCAATCTGATATCGGAGTAAACAGTTACGCCTAAAATACGACAGATGCACAAAATTGGAATTTCCAAAACTACACTTCGTTAAAACGCCCTTTCAAGTTTCCAATCTCCAAAATTAATATGTCAAGTCCAATTTTTGCCCTTATTTGACCCAAATTTCGTCATAAATGATTTCATTGTGTCCCAATATTATTTTATCTACAAAATAAACTAAAACACACCAAAACGTTCATGAAACCCGAGAAACTAAACAAAATATTAAGTAAAAGGGGCGGTAAATATTGGTATATTTTCCTCTCATCACACCCCCAAACCTAACATTTTGCTAGTCCTCAAGCAAAATAATAAAATAAAATACAAGAAATAATTAAAATTAAACTAAGCCACTTTCGTAGGGATCACGGTTGCATTTAGCATATGCAACAAGCCTTTAAACCCCTAGGTGTCCCTAGTGGACGAGTTATAGTCTCGTGAGGGCTTACAGCAACGATAACAACAAACGTTTTACAAAAGTAAAAAGATAATAAAACTAATGCACACAAAAGCAAAAAGACAAGAGAAAAGAGAATAAAGAAGTTAGTGACTAATCTGGTGAAACTTCTACTCCAAGTTGCTAGTTGTTTTCTTTCTTTCTAAATTAATGAATAAGTAAATTCTCCGATTATATTTATCATTCTCCATATGCACAGCCGGCAAAATATTAATTAACTCATTTTTGCCCACAACAGTCACAAGTGCAGTTGATAAGAGAGTAATATTTTTATCCTAAAGTTTTATCAGAATTCACACCTTTTGCAGCAATGGAATAATTTTTCTGATTTTTTCTTTGATTTTTGTTTTTTTTTGTTTATTATTGTTTTTTTATATACAAGATTTTCCATCTATGTAGCGAGTGTTGGGTCGGTGGCTCCCAAACCAGTTGACTTTAGGGCACCAGGTGTTAAGATACCCCATACGGACTTAATTACTCAGACTTCAGATATATATATTTTTGCAACATCCTTGATCCATGAGCTTTGGGCCAGTGACTCCCATACCAGTTGGCTTTAGGGCACTAGGTGTTAAAACACCCTTACAGACTTAATAACTCGGACCTCAGACGTTTTTTTTTTACTCCATCACTTTTTGAGATGTTTTCTCCAATTAAACTAGAGCATTAAATATTACAAACTTTTCAATTACAACTCATGTCCGTATGTTACCATGCATGTTGATAATACCTGCTAACTAAGCATATGAAGATCCATTTTAGTCAGTATTATGGAGAATTCACAGATTAAATAATTCAAAAGGAAATAAACAAAAATTAACTTGTTCCGAAATAGGTTTTAGACACGTCTCAGGAGTGGAAACTCCTTACTCAACTATCTCTTACCAATTTCACCTTTTAGTCAAAATAAAAACACAAAAACGCAAAATAATTTTGTAATTTTAGAAAAAATTTCAATTTTTTTGTATTTTTCAAAAAATTTTGGACTAAAAAATAAAAACAACACACTACTAAAACCAAGATACTGATAAACTAATTCCCTCCCCCAAACTTAAATGAGACATTGTCCCCAATGTCTTAAACAGTAGAAGAAGAGTTTAGAAGATAGTACCTGGTTAGCTGAAATTCTACACGAAAAGTTAAAGGTTAAGATCCAGATTAATCCAACGCCTCTTACCACGATCGTCTTCGGACCAATTTATCTTTGAAATGATATGGTCAATTTGTGGTTCATAGGCTAAGATTTGGTCAATTAGATCCGGAGCAGTTCTGGCAGTAAAGAGGAGTTCTTTCATAGGTTTTGTCACGAACCCATTTCTCCGGGCATCATCAAGAAACACACAAAGAAAGTCATAAAATCCTTCAACGTTGTACAGTCCAAGCAGTTTCTGGTGTATGTTCAAGTTTTCCCAAGATAATACTGTAAAAATTTCCTCCAATGTACCCAAGCCACCTGGCAAAGCAATAAAAACATCAGCACAGTTAATCATTTCTACCAGTCGTTCAGACATACCTGGCACAATTAGCTCTTCTCTGTTTGATGGTCCAATAAGATTTGCCTCTGCCAATGGTTTTGCGATGATTCCCAAAACGTGACTGCCTCCCTCCTGTACAGCTTTGAAACATCCCATAAGTCCAAGATTGCCTTCGCCATATACTAAGTGCATATTCCTTGCAGCTAAGACTCGACCCAATTCATGTGCTGCTCTACGTATTGTGGCTTAACACCAACACTAGTACCACAAAACACACATATGTTTTCAACTCGTCTTCTTGAAATGGCTTCCATGTTTTACTCTGGATGTCTTCAAAAGTGCAATGATGAGTTGAATTTATAATACCTGAAAAGGGTGAGTAAAATAATAGCACTAGTACCTGCCAAATGACAATTATTAGTTAAACAGTAAAATAAATCATGATAGTCAAAATGTCTGGATCATGTCGGAGAAAATAAAAGAAAAACACAAAACAAATTACAATTATTAGGAAAAGAGAGATATAATATGTACAAAAAAAGTAGCGGCTTGATTGACGTATATGCGTCAGGGACAAGCTTCCCATCCAATTTTCTTATAAATTGGCAAACAAGGTCTTTTTGTGTCAGATTCCCAAGACTTAACTGTTGTCTTTCTTTTTGGAATTGTGTATGTAATTTGCGAATGGCTATATGAACATATCAACTGGATGCATCTCAAGAGTCGAAGATATATTATCTACAAACTCCTTACTCAAGCCATCCCTAATGAATTTAATTTTGTCTTCGTGATTATCAGACACCATTCCTAAAGAACGACAACGAGTATTGCAATTTCAGTGTGCACATTTATAACAAACACCCATTTGCTTAGCTCTACGTTTCTTTGCATATGTGCTTCTTCCAAATCCAGGCAAATAATGTTAGTGATTCTAGGTCTCCAAGATCGAATTAAACAAGCATGAATCATGTAATACAACGACGAAAGTTGCAGAATACTTACATCGAGCGGTTGAGCGACGATTTGGGCAACAAAAACGAAATCTGCTCACTGGTGGACTGCACTGCAGTGGGCTGCTGTGAACAGTGATTTGCGCCCCTTATCTTCAAGATTTGAAGCTCCAAGCTTCATCATTTGAATCCCGGCTCATGTTAGCACTCTTGATTTTGCCACAAAATCACACTTGCTCCCCTAATTTCCTTTGCTTCCATCGGCAGTTCACTGCCTCAAGAACAAGAAGAAATGCGTGAGAGAGGAAGAGGAGAAATGGTGAGAGAGAGAAGTGAAAAGTATGTTGGAAAATTGGTTTTTTTAATTTGCTTATATATTTTCTACAAATAATAAAAGCAAATACACTTCCCTTTTCTTTCAAAAAGTCAAAGGAAGATATAAAAACAATATATGTCTTTCAACTTTCAAAAAGTTGATTTCCAACCACTCACATCAAGTCTTTTCAATCAATCAATCTAATCAATTGTCACATCACTCAAAGTGACATGATTTGACGCTTGATGTGACGCTAGATGCGACTAGCGATTTGACGCTTGATTTGACTTACGTGCCGCACTCGAATTCGAAATGCGAATGCGCTCGCAAATAATCTCGGGCTCGGATTCGCTAATTCTAAATTAACGAATTTTCCGTTGCGTCGTAATTAAATGATTACGCCTAGAGAAATCACTATTCACGCCGCTAACGAATTAATTCAAAATTAATTCGCTCGCCTGAATTAAAATCTAATTTTAATTCCGCGTCGAAATCCAATTTCATTTAATATATCAAATATATTAATTTACCGATTAATTCTAAATTAATCGTTATCTCTCTTTTATAGTATTTTATCCCTGATAAAATATCTCCGTAATTAATCCCAGATTAATTTTCTCTCTCATCTTATTAATCCCAGATTAATATAAGTGCGAGTCATACGTCATCGGTGAATCTTTGGGAAGCGACCCATGAGATCCCCGGATATATTGGCAGTCAAATCGGTCGTCGGACTATCCGAACACGTAAGTACCAAGTACTACGTTTTACCGATTTACTAGACAAGGTTGGCTTCTAGCAAAACACCATGCCTACCCAATTCTCCGGAAATATCCTTACAGGAATAAGGATCTATATCAAGCGTAGTATACCGTAGTATTGTGTATATCGGCCCAGTATAGGATAGTCACATGCTAGGGCTAGGGCTGGATAAGTGTCTGCCCCGTCCGAAACACATGTCAGACGTCTGGTAACTAGTCTCTATAATCGGATATGCATGACCTAGTCATATTATCCCGATGGTTGCGCAACACTTAAGAGCACTAATACCGTATCCTGCGTGACATCATCTCCACTATGACTGGAGTGATACTTCCGTCTTGACATCACACCCAATACTCTACGATTCTCAATATACCCAGCAGTCGGCGTACACAGAACCGGTTAGAGTCCTAGACGACCTCAACTAAAGTATATTGATTGTCGTAAGCATTAGCGATGCAAGTCTCAGGTTAAGACCAAATACACCTACCCTGATGTCGGACTCCCATAGACACATAGTCATAATACCAATGGGATTCCGAGGGGTCTATCCAGAGCGAAGCTGTTTCCTGTACCATCGGTGATGAAAACACAACCTCCTATCGCACTTGCATAAGTATCCAATACTTAAATATATGAGAACTATGCCGTTGTGCCCTCACAACGCGCACAAGTGCAATACTAGCCTATTCCGCATTATCGATGTCCTGTCTCGATAATACTCCGGCTAGGGATATTTAATGATTAATCCTTCGTGGACTGATACTGTCTCATATCATTCTCAATCCAGGAACTAATCATATGGACCTCTCTTCATTTATATATCTATGGTGATTTAATCACAAACGATGAGAGTGCAATTTCCTTGTCACATAGTTAATTTGTACAACAACACCATGATATGTACAAATAGTGACGCTATGGGTCATATTATCCAACAATCTCCCACTTGGCACATAGCCAGTCACTCGAGTGTCTAACACCCGAACTATGTACGGTTCGCTCAAATTGCTGAGAAAAGATTTTCGTCAGCGGATTTGCATGATTATTGTCTGACGCGATTTACACGATCATCACATCGCCATGATGTATGATCCGAACGAATCAGATGAATATCGAAGTATATATCTGGATCGTCGATGAGACCATTAATTCTTTAGCCTGTGCTGACGCCTAGCTCAGCCGCTAACAGAACTATATCTAATCTAATTATTTATTATCGACCCAAATAGCTTCTATTGCTGCCTCAGCTGCAGCAATAATCCGCATTTGTTGTTTATTTGGCAACATTATCTTGCTCGGAATATTTCCAGCTTACTGTCCCGTTATTCAAACTTTATAGTACCACAGTATTTACCGGTTTGGAAACTTGCAGCAGTGATCCTAGTCACTTCAAGTTCTCTACTCCATAATTTAAGACAGCATCTTAGTTCTCTAAGATACTAACAGATGTTCTTAACTTCAATCCAGTGACTATCACTTGGATTGACCCGATTGTGACTCCATATGCTCGAAGCGTATGAGACACCATATCAAGTACATTTTAAATGTACAATTTCCCAGAGAGTGTTAACAACTCCAAATCTATCCCAGTAGATCTTTATTCCTTGAATAAAGGTTGTCACTCCCAAGAATTCTACGGAGAATTTCTATGAAAGCCAGCTTTCACCAATTGTTTTTATGGGAATTTAACTGTCAGTGCGCTCCCACTAACCTCCTCATATACACAAGAATTAATTCGTTTTGAGTCAAATCATAAACCATTATGATTATTTCAAAACGTCAGTTCCAAGAACCTTATGCTTGCTTCAATCCAAACATGGATCGAGTAACCCGCAAAACTTGTTTGTCGGTTATACAAAATCGTCAGGATGTTGTAAACATCCTCCAAAAGGTTTCCTTTTCAGGAAAGCGATTTTCCCGTAAAGCTGTCATATTTCATAAATGAAACACGCAGCTTTAGCAAGTATTATCCAAATGGATTAACCGTGGCAATAGTTAAAAGGTTGAATCGTAATCAACACAATATTGATAACGATACCTTTCCGTCACAAGCCCAGCTTTGTACGTTGGTACGTTGCCATCCATGTATGTCTTCCTTGAAGACTTATACAGTACCAATAGGCATAATGCCTTGTGGTACATCAACTAGTATCCAAACTTGTTGATATACATGGAATCCATTTTGAACGTCATGACACTTTGTCATAATAGGGAGTCGATACCTTGTATCACTTCCTCATACGTAGTCAGTTGCTATACCTCAATAAGATGGACATCTTTATGAGGTGAGATCAGAAACTCATACCCCAGGTTGTTTTCTGACTCTCTCCGACATACGCGGTTCTTGTGTATACGAAGATTAATGGTAATAGTTTCATCCTTGATGAACTATTTGTGTTCCATTATGTATCGGTGCCAGGAATAGTATTACTCCGATTTTTCATTGAGTTTTACTATCCTCCCACTTACCACTGCATATTGGTATTTCTCTTAG
>SKCR01001525.1:0-36657 GCA_019454045.1 Zanthoxylum bungeanum | reverse complement strand
GAGCTGCGCCAGTGGTTAGTTGCGGGTTTGCAGCAGATTCAGCAATCAGTATCAACTTTAGCCCAGTTGATTACCTGTCAGCCGCAGCCACAGGCCCAGAGCCGAGAGCTGCAGAACCCACTGTTTCTGTTCCACCACCACAAGTAGGAGTATCCATGGCTCACCGGTGGTGAAAGAGTATCCTGCTGTGTTTCAGATGAGTTGCCAGGACTACCTCGGGATATGGAGATTGGGTTTTATATAGACGTCATACTAGAAACCCAGCCTATATCGATTCCTCCATACAAAATGGCCACTGCAGAGCTTAGGGAGTTGAAGGCGCAGTTATAAGACTTGCTGGATAACGGCTTTATTCGCCCCAGCATGTCCCCATAGGGTGCTTCGGTGTTGTTTGTGAGGAAGAATGATGGGACACTGCGACTATGCATAGATTATTGGCAATTGAATAAGGTGACGATCAAGAACAAATATCCACTGTCAAGGATTAATGATCTATTTGATCAGTTATAGGGGCGCAGTGCTTCACAAATCGATTTGCGGTCGGGCTATCATCAATTGAAGATTAGAGAGAGTGATGTCCCAAAGACAACTTTTCGAACCAGATACGAGCATTGCAAATTTTTAGTAATGTCATTTGATTTGACCAATACCCCTGCAGCGTTTATGGATCTGATGAACATGGTGTTTAGGCCTATTCTAGACCGATTCGTGATAGTCTTTATTGATGATATTATGGTATATTCGCGTAATGAGCAGGAGCATGCAGAGCATTTGCATCAAGTGCTGCAGACACTAAGAGAACAAAAGTTGTACGCTAAGTTATCGAAGTGAGAATTTTGGTTAACTAGTGTGGTATTTTTGGGGCATGTGGTGTCCAAGGAAAGAATTGGAGTAGATTCCTAGAAGATTGAGGCTATTCAAAATTGGCATCGACCAAAAAGCATAACGAAGATTCATAGTTTCTTGGGATTAACGGGGTATTATATGAGGTTCGTAGAGAGTTTCTCCAGAATAGCTACTCCATTACCGCTGCTAACTCAGAAGAATGTGAAGTTTGAATGGTCTGATGCTTGTGAAAAGCGTTTTCATGAACTCAAACATCGATTGACTATTGCTCCTATTCTTGCATTTCCAGCGGGATCAGGAGGATTTACAGTGTATTGTGACGCTTCTAGAGTGGGATTAGGTTGTGTATTGATGAATATGGGGAAATGATTGCTTATGTTTCTAGACAATTGAAGCCTTATAAACAAAATTATCCCATCATGATTTGGAAATGGCTGTAATAATTTTTTCTCTGAAGATATGGCGGCATTATTTGTACGGTGAAAGGTTTGAAATTTTCACCGATCATAAAATCCTTAAGTATATCCAGAGCCAAAAGGAGCTTAATTTGAGACAACGAAGATGGGTGGAGTTGTTGAAAGACTATGATTGCTCTATTCAGTACCATCCGGGCAAAGCTAATGTTATCGCGGATGCCTTAAGTAGGAAGTCTATGGGAAGTTTGGCTCATTTGCCAATTGAGAGATGGCGCCCAGTCAAACAAATGCACAGTTGTATGTTGGATGGAGTGAATTTTAAAGTGACGACACAAAGAGGGTTGTTGACGCAGATTCAGGTTAAATCCACCCTCGTTGATGAAATCATATTTGCATAGGAAGCTGATCCTGAGGTGCAACATATTAGATGTTGATTACAGCAATGTACAGAGGATGAGTATTATTTAGACGGTGAAAATCTCATCAGGAAGCAGAATAGAATTCTTGTTCCTCCAGTTCCAGAGTTGAAATGCTCGATATTAGAGAAGGCTCATACTTCATCTTACACCATGCATTCTGGGATCACCAAGATGTATCACGACCTTAAGGATCTTTATTGGTGGGATGACATGAAAAATGATGTGGCTGAATTTGTCACAAGGTGTCTCACTTGTCAGCAGGTTAAAGCTGAACATCAGAGACTAGCAGGGAAATTACAGAGTTTAGACATTCCTGAGTGGCAATGGGAGAAGATCACTATAGACTTTGTCATTGGGCTCCCGCGTACCTCAAAGAGGTGTGATTCAATATAGGTGATCGTGGATAGATTGACCAAATCTTCACATTTCCTTCTAGTTAAGACTAGTTTCACAACAGCCCAATATGCCAAACTGTACCTGGATGAGATAATGTCGTTGCATGAAGTACATGTCTCAATTGTCTCTGATCGAGGTTCTCAGTTTACCTCTAAGTTTTGGCAATCATTTCAGGGGGCTTTGGGTTCACAGTTACTGTAGGACACAGAAATCGGCGACGCTGTTCTAGGCTCGCGGCCTAGTTGGGAGTACGGAATAGCCCGCGGGGGAACTAAACCAGAGAAATAACATGGAGTCGCCACCCAGTGTGAACCGGGAAAATGTGATTTAAGGCCGCACTCACCCATCGCAAGGGAAGACCTCAAACCGTTGGATTCAGAATGGTCTCTTACTTATGTCACTTGTAATGATATGATTTGTGCAATAAACTAACGGAATCTACTCAACATGTATGCTCAAAGGTAACTTAGATCTAGTCCGCTTTCATCAAAATAAATCCTATGTCTAAGTTTGCATGCTTGAAAAGTAAGTCATCATAACGGCAAACGAACGATAACACACGGAAATCTCATGAACATACTTCAATTATATAATGCGGAAAACAAATAACAACATAAACATAATGCAAATTCCAAACGTAAAATAAATAACTAATCATGCTTAAAAATAAATAACTAAATAACATACTAGACTAAATCATGCTTACAAAAATAAATAACGTACTGGCAACCTAATCATGTTCAAATACATGGTTGGATGAAACGAAATACGTGTGTCTCTCAAGTAGTACGTGGCGTTGTATCCCGAGTGCAAACCGCACTACCGTCCATTCGGATTCGGCTATAGAATTTACGTCCGGGTTTCCATCCGATATACCACAAGAGAGAACATGCATTCCGTTCATCCGAAATTCACATCATGCCTCAACAAACAACTCTCATGCGATAATATATTAAAATAAATAAAAGAAACGAAAGATAATAAGTAAAAAGGGTGCCCTCAGGTCTAACCTCTTTTGTCGTCTCTCGAAAGCGCGTTACACGACTGTCGGAAGGGTTGATGTTCCGTAACTTTTCTGGTTCACTAATCCAATATTTTCCTCGGTGTTTCACCGTTTGGGCTGCTGTTTTCACTCCGTTTCGCTGCTATTTTTGTTGTATTTTTTGGTCAATGTTTTAAGGTAAATAAGAGACTGTTTTGGGGGCGTTTTCAAGAGTTAAATCTGCGGCAAACTGGGCAGTGTGCAGCAGTTAAAGGGGCTGGACATTGAGCAGTTTAGGCGCAGTGCAGGGAAGGTTTTATGCGACAGTTAAGGGGGTCATATTACGACAGTTTTTGGCAGTGATGGGTAGGGATTGTGCGGCAATTTTGGAGTGATTTGCTGGCTGTGTTGCTCGGCAGTTTGTTGGCTGATTTGTGAGGTGAGTTGAAGGCTGTATGAAGGGCAGTGGCGTTGAGTGGGCTTGTGGACTGAGTGAGGACGTGATGGGCCAGGTGTGTGGAAGGATCAGGTGCGTGCGTGAAGGCTTTATGGTGTGCGGCAGGTTTTGGCGTGATGTAGATTTTGGCGTGAGGCATGTGGCGTTGATATGAAGCTATTGGCATGAAGTAAGTGGCTTGTTGGAGGGGCATGTGGTGCAACGTGAAGGCTGATTTGTGGCGTGAGGGGTGTGAGGCAGACGTAAGTGTGCTTGATGCGTTGAGGGCTATTGGTTTGTTGAAGCAGTGGGGCAATGTGAGTGACTCGTGCGTGGATGGACTGGGGTTATTGATGCGGCTATGGGGTTTATTTCTTTGTGTTTTTTTTCGTGAGAGTGAGCTAGGGGTATGTAAGGGTGGTGAATGCCTCTTTTTATAGGCAAATGGATGTGGACTTTCCTTATTTGAGAAGGAGAAAGATTTGTGTATTAAAGGGAATATCTTTTTAATTAGAATGTGATAAGGAAATCTTTTAATTAAGGAAGTGATTTGATTTGATTTAATTTGATTTATTCTCTTTTAATTAGGGATATGATTTGATTTAATTAGGACGGCGAATTATTTAGATTTATTTATTTTAGCCATGTGATTTATTTAAATTAGGAAGGTGATTAAATTTGATTTTAATCATGTGTTTAATGTGATTTTTGTTATTTAGGGAGGTGTATGGGCGTGTGGCTTAGGGTCTCTTTGGGCGTGTGGGCTTGGTCCATTTAGTGGGCTTGGTGTGTGTCTTAGTGGTGTGTGGGCTTGGTTTGTGTCTTGTGGGGGTTTGGGCTAAGGTTGTGCTTTGAAACAGAGGTCCAACAAGCGAACCCGAAGCTAATCCAACGAGTTAAATCCAACAATATGTCAATTCTTGACTATTCCCTTCCGACGTTCGTTTCCCGCGGCTTTCACAATCAAAGAAGTAGTGTCTCCATATGAGACTCATCATCGGGACTTACATGAAAAAATGCAGTGCCTACAATCGCCCCCACTTTGATGGGACTTATGCAGTGTGTAACAGTGACAATCCTATCAAAGTTATGCAATGCATTTTTACTTACCTGGCTCGCCAGCTGCCACCTGACTTGCATGTTGCTTCGAACTGAGTTGATATGGTGGCGAGGTGCCTCGACCCCTGGGCTTCATTCCCAAACCACCGAATGTGAACTGTACTGATGATGCAGTGGGCCCTCGACCCTGAGACGCATCCCGGAACTGCAAATGATGTGTGGTCCATCGACCCTAGGACACATCCTAAAAGTGATGATGAATGAATTTTTGGCTCGCCAGCTGCCACCTGACTTGCCTTTTGTTTTGAACTGAGTTGATGATGTAGTGGGCCTCGGTCCTGGGTAGCATCCCAATAACTGCAACCGACAACGGGGGCCTCAACCCTGGGACATATCCCAATACCGCTGACAACATGGGCCTCAACCCTGGGACACATCCCAATAACTACAACCGACAACGGGGGCCTCGACCCTGGGACGCATCCCAAATACCAATGATGCAGTGGGCCTCGACCCTGGGACGCATCCCAATAACTGCAACTGACAACGGGGGCCTCGACCTTGGGACGCATCCCAATACCACTGACAAAATGGGCATCGACCCCGGGACGCATCCCAAATACTAATGATGCAGTGGGCCTCGACCCTGGGATGCATCCCAATACCGCTGACAAAATGGGCCTCGACCCTGGGACGCATCCCAAATACTAATGATACAGTGGGCCTCGACCCTGGGACGCATCCCAATAATTGCAACCGACAACGGGGGCCTCGACCTGGGACGCATCCCAATATCGCTGACAAAATGGGCCTCGACCCTGGGACGCATCCCAAATACTAATGATGCAGTGGGCTTCGACCCTGGGACGCATCCCAATAACTGCAACCGACAATGGGGGCCTCGACACTGGGACACATCCCAATACCGCTGACAATGTGGGCCTCGCCCTCAAACTGATGATGTAGTTGGTCCTCGACACTGGGACGCATCCCCAAAAATGCTGATAATGATGTTGGCCTCTCCCCCAGAGTGTCATACCCGGCCAGACTGATACTGATGCTCATGTGGGCCTCGCCCCAAGAATGCCATACCCGGCAAGACTGATACTGATGCTAATACGGGCCTCGCCCCCAGAATGACATACCCGGCAAGACTGATACTTATGCTAATGTGGGCATCGCCCCCAGCATGATACTGATTGGGCCTCGCCCCCAGACTGATACTGATGCGGGCCTCGCCCCAATCTGGTACTGATATGGGCCTCGCCCCCAAGCTGATACTGACGTGGGCCTCGCCCCCATGCTGATACTGATTTGGGCCTCGCCCCCAAGCTGATACTAATGTTGATATGGGTCTCAACCCTGAGACTCATCCCTAAAACTGCTCCTGATAATATGATGGTTCATTCCAACATACTGTATTGCCTCTCACGAGATAATCCTGATAGTTAGACATATTTTCGTCCTCAACGAATGCTTCGCGTCGAAACCCGAGAACCTTCAAGGTACTTAATACACTCAGATCCGATCGTCTGAATGAGTGATCTGAACTAGACTCCTAGTGTATGTGTGACAAGGTCCTTTCGTAGCTTAATCCTTAAGTAAGGCCAACTCGATGACTTTGTCTCGGAGAATCGGATCAGTGGGTCTAACCAATCTAGATGTCTTGATCACACTCTGTGATTACTTCCTTGTACTCAACATGATGTGGTTTTCTTCTTTTTTCTCTTGTCTCTTTCTTTTCTTTCTTTTCATTTTTGAACTTTCTTTTTCTTTTTCTTTTTCTTTTCTCTTTTCTTTCTTTCTCTCCTTTTTTTCGACACACCTACCCATTTAAGGTAGCATTTCTCCTCATGTTGGTCCTAATACTTGCCCATGGGTAGCTTCACGCTTATCGGTTATAGGTGGTCTGTTTTTCTTTTCTTTTCATTGCAAAGACTTTTTCTTTGTTTCCAACCATATCATATATCGTAGCATAAGTAAACTAGGGTGGACATCCAGGCGAACGATCATTCACTGATCCATCATCTCTTCAACTAATCATCTCGCCGACCACCCAGGCTTCCACTGTTGAGATCCAGTAATCAAATGCTCGTGAGTCTAGCCGAGATCAATCCATTCAGAATACCGGATGAGAGCACATCTTGCACTCATTGTTTCTAAGGTTTCTCCCTACAACGAACAGTGTCATCACCGGACATATGTCTAACTATCCAAGACTTCTTTTTTTTTTTCTCTTTTTATTTTTTATTTTTTTTTCACTCACCCACTCACTCCACGAAATTCTTCTTTTCAACCGCTGATAATGTGGGCCTCGCCCCCTGAGATCCATTCCCGAAACTCATGCTGGTATGGGCCTCAACCCTGGAATTCCTCCCCGAAACTACACGGATATGGGCCTCAACCCTGGGACTCATCCCCGAAATTGACTGATATGGGCCTCAACCTTGATATGGGCCTCGACCCTGGGACTCATCCCCGAAACTGATTCATTTCTGAAACTGACTATACCGTTGCTACTTCTGATTGGCTTGTCTTTGCCGCTTTTCTATTTCTTCTTCAAAACCTGTGAATACAAAACAAAACAAACACAAAAAAAGAATGCAAAATATGTTACGTTTATGCATGCATGCATGAATGATTTTCCTATCCGTTGGGTCAGGTCTTCTGCTGGTGACTACTTGGTCTATCTTCCTCAGGCAAAGTACTGCCTCAATCTGTCCACATTGATCGGCTCGGTGAACCCGTTCCCTTCCAAATTTGACAGTCTCACTGCCCCAATTTCTATTACCTTCTGAATGGCTATCCTGTCTTTTTTGCTTGCTTAATCTGAGGATTCCCCGTGTTCTAAACATCACTGATTTATCATAGTACCAGGGTTGAATGCTTTTGTCAAATATACTCATGTTGCAGGTTGAAAGGAAGAGACTCCGGCAAGTAAGCGAAATGAACGTCTTTATTATTATTAAGAAAATGTTCAAAAAAATAGACAAAATCAATATCTTTATTAAAAATGCAAGATCAAATAAACTAGGAGGAGCAGTTTCATCATTCGCATCACTGCCTTCTTCCTCGGCTATGGTTCTTCACCGTTGTCATCTCTTATCCCCCTGTAAGAAGCTTGGTGGTTGAGGGTTTGGAGAAAAAAAGGTTTCAGGCAAGCCGAAGTTGATCATGTAGGTGAGGTGGGAATGGCGTGATAGTTAGGCAAGGGGTTATGGTATGTGTTGGGCTGTTCTTTCTGGGTCAGGAATTTTTTGGGAGTCAATTAGGTTCTGGATTTCATGTCTGAGGCGAGCGCAATCGTCGGTGTCATGGCCATTCTGTTGGTGGAAGTGGCAGTAGTTTGTTTAGGTTAAGGGTGTGGATGGGGGGGGGATTGGGGAATGGTCTAGCTTCTAAGGGTTTAAGGAGCCCCTGCCTTACCAACCTTTCAGCACCTTGGACAAAGGCCTTCCCAGGTTAGAGAAATGCCATTTCTGACGGCGGCTACTTCAGCAAAAAAGGCTTATCACCCGATGATCCTCCACAGTCCTTATGTTCATGCTATAGACTTTTTATTCTCGGCTTCCTCTTCTTCAACATCCATGACAGTTTCCCTCAGCTGTCGGAAATCTGCAATCATGGAGGTCATCCTCCTCAGTTTCCATAAATTGAGGGCTTAGTACCCTTAATAATCATCTTTATTTGGTCCTTCTCTGAGGGCCGAGTCTGCATCTTCAGAAGCTAGCTTCTCCAGCGATCCACATAATCTTTGAAGCTCTCATTCGGCTTCTGCTTGGTATTCTCCAAGTCGCGAAGTGACAAGTCAATCTCCAAGTCTGTAACATATTGCTTCAGAAACGCTTCTGCCAATTCCCTCCAATCTTCCTTGACTTTTCTCTCAAGACTATGATACCACACTACATGTGCCTCCTCGAGTGACATCCCAAACATCTTCTGGACTTGGCGCTGTGATAGGCCCACTGAACTCATTACCGAGACATACTGCCGGAGATGGACCCTCGGGTCCCCATTTCCATTAAATTTGGCTATATCAGCATTTTAAACTAAGCTGGCAGCTGCTTCTCGAAGGTCATCGCCTCATAATCCAACAAGTCCTCATGTTTCCTCTTTAGTTTATGGGTAACTGACTCCATCTGATCACAAAGTTTATGTATCTCGGCCTGAGACCCAGCTATTCTCCCTGCGGTATATTCAGCCATATCATCATCAAACACATGAGCATCATCATTCAATCCACTTGGAGGGCCCTCACGCCTCTCATTTTTGGATCCTCCCGCAGTGCGGGGCACATCCATATTAGACACAGCGGTAATCAAGGCTTGTAGTTGCTCAGTAACCTTGGTGAGATTGGCTTCAAGCTGGTCCATACGAGATCCCTCGTTAACTGATTCACTTATGTTTACTGATGGCCTTTTAATTAGTCTCCCCTCTTCCTAACCCAATGGGTATCTATGATGGCTTTTAAGACACAAATGGGTTAACATGATGCGTGTATGCATGAGATGCATGTAATATATAAGCCCATAAAAATTTTATACTAGTTGGCCCATTATCATTTTAAAGTATTCAATCACACTATTGCGCGGTGCAAACTTGTCCCGGTTGAAAAGGCCCAACAGGTTTACACTTTGCAATAACATGGCTAAACAACTTCAAGTGATAAGAGGCCCAAACATAAGATGGCCCATCGACATTTTAGAAGCTTTTGGCCCAACTGTCATAAAACACAGACTCGTCCCAGTTTAAATGGCCCAACAAGCCCATACCTCATGACAAAAAGTCCAACTAAATCTAAATGACGATGGTCCTAAACGCAAGCATAAAGAAATAATTTCTACTAGTTCTACGACTACGGTTCACTTGTGGGTTTACGGGAGTGTAGACAAAGGCTCTCGCTGGCGAAGAATTGCCCACAACTAGGACTCCCCACTCAAGGGTTCGAGCGACCAAGTGAGCGCACCTTTTTTATACCTTACGGTAGGTGCCAACGAGCTATGGTGCGTGACTGACTGTCAAATGGATTTCCCATTGTAGATTCCCCAGAGGGAGGGTGGAGTGAACTCTCTTAAATACCCAAGCCTCTTAGGCTCTTATCGCTTGGTGACAGGAATAAACAATGAGTCCTCCAAATTAGTCCATCACAGTAAGCTACGAGTACATGATTATCTAGGTGCCTTCAGCTTTTCCTTATAGAAAGGTAGTGAATGAAGGAAGACACCAAACCATTACTAAGCTTTAATAGTGCCTTTGATTAAACCCTTTTCAACTCACGGTAAACACGGTTAACTAAAGCACAAATCCTAATCATTACAAGACATTATTTCGGGGCCAATTCTCTATCCCTAGTGGAGTCGCCAGACTGTAGGACACAGAAATCGGTGACGCTGTTCTAGGCTCGCGGCCTAGTTGGGAGTACGGAATAGCCCACAGGGGAACTAAACCGGAGAAATAACATGGAGTCGCCACCCAGTGTGAACCGGGAAAATGTGATTTAAGGCCGCACTCACCCCTCGCAAGGGAAGACCTCAAACCGTTGGATTCAGAATGGTCCCTTACTTATGTAACTTGTAATGATATGATTTGTACAATAAACTAACCGAATCTACTCAACATGTATGCTCAAAGGTAACTTAGATCTAGTTCGCTTTCATCAAAATAAATCCTATGTCTAAGTTTGCATGCTTGAAAAGTAAGTCATCATAACGGAAAACGCACGATAACACACGGAAATCTCATGAACATACTTCAATTATATAATACGGAAAACAAATAACAACATAAACATAATGCAAATTCCAAACGTAAAATAAATAACTAATCATGCTTAAAAATAAATAACTAAATAACATACTAGACTAAATCATGCTTACAAAAATAAATAACGTACTAGCAACCTAATCATGCTAAAATACTTGGTTGGATGAAACGAAATACGTGTGTCTCTCAAGTAGTACGTGGCGTTGTATCCCGAGTGCAAACCGCACTACCGTCCATTCGGATTCGGCTACGGAATTTACGTCCGGGTTTCCATCGATATACCACAAGAGAGAACACACATTCTGTTCATCCGGAATTCACATCATGCCTCAACAAACGACTCTCATGCGATAATATATTAAAATAAATAAAAGAAACGAAAGATAATAAGTAAAAAGGGTGCCTTCAGGTCTAACCTCTATTGTCGTCTCTCGAAAGCGCGTTACACGGCCGTCGGATGGGTTGATGTTCCGCAACTTTTCAGGTTCACTAATCCAACATTTTTCCTCGCTGTTTCGCTGTTTGGACTGTTATTTTCACTCTATTTCGCTGCTGTTTTTGTTGTATTTTTTTGTCACTATTTTAAGGTAAATAATGGACTATTTTGGGGGCATTTTCAAGGGTTAAATCTGCGGCAAACTGGGCAGTGTGTGGTAGTTAAAGGGGCTGGACAGTGAGTAGTTTAGGCGCAGTGTAGGGAAGGTTTTATGCGGTAGTTAAGGGGGTCATATTGCGGCAGTTTTGGGCAGTGAGGGGTAGGGATTGTGCGGTAATTTTGGAGTGATTTGCTGGCTGTGTTGCTCGGTAGTTTGTTGGCTGATTTGTGAGGTGAGTTGAAGGCTGTATGAAGGGCAGTGGCGTTGAGTGGGCTTGTGGACTGAGTGAGGACGTGATGGGCCAGGTGCGTGGAAGGATCAGGTGCGTGCGTGAAGGCTTTAAGGCGTGCGGCAGGTTTTGGCGTGAGGCAGATTTTGGCGTGAGGCAGGTGGCGTTGATATGAAGCTATTGGCGTGAAGTAAGTGGCTTGTTGGAGGGGCATGTGGTGCAACGTGAAGGCTGATTGTGGCGTGAGGGGTGTGAGGCAGACGTAAGTGTGCTTGATGCGTTGAGGGCTATTGGTTTGTTGAAGCGGTTGAGGCAATGCGAGTGACTCGTGCGTGGATGGACTGGGGTTATTGATGCGGCTATGAGTTTTATTTCTTTGTGTTTTTTTTCGTGAGAGTGAGCTAGGGGTATGTAAGGGTGGTGAATGCCTTTTTATTGACAAAGGGATGAGGACTTTCCATATTTGAGAAGGAGAATGATTTGTGTATTAAAGGAATATCTTTTTAATTAGAATGTGATAAGGAAATCTTTTAATTAGGGAAGTGATTTGATTTAATTTGATTTATTCTCTTTTAATTAGGGATATGATTTGATTTAATTAGGAAGGTGAATTATTTAGATTTATTTATTTTAGGCATGTGATTTATTTAAATTAGGAAGATGATTTAATTTGATTTTAATCATGTGTTTAATGTGATTTTTGTTATTTAGGGAGGTGTATGGGCGTGTGGCTTAGGGTCTCTTTGGGCGTGTGGGCTTGGTCATTTAGTGGGTGGTGTTGGGCTTGGTTTGTGTCTTGTGGGGGTTTGGGCTAAGGTTGTGCTTTGAAACAGAGGTCCAACAAGCGAACCCGAAGCTAATCCAACGAGTTAAATCCAACAATATGTCAATTCTTGACTATTCCCTTCCGACGTTCGTTTCCCGCGGCTTTCACAATCAAAGAAGTAGTGTCTCCATATGAGACTCATCATCGGGACTTACATGCAAAAATGCAGTGCCTACAGTTACACTTTAGCACAACCTTTCACCCTCAGACGGTCGGTTAGTCAGAGCGCACTATACAGACCTTAGAAACATGCTTCAGGCTTGTATAATTGAGTTTGAGGGTAATTGAGACCAGTATCTTCCACTTATAGAATTTGCTTATAATAATAGCTATCAAGCAAGTATTCAAATGGCACCATTGGAGGCTTTGTATGGATGGAAATGCAGATCTCCAGTTGGATGTTTTGAAGTCAGGGAGCAAAATTTATTGGGACCAGATTTAGTACAAAATGCCGTGGAGAAAGTAAAACTAATCAGAGAAAGGTTGGGGACGGCTCAGAGTCGTCAAAAGAGTTATGCGGATCACCGAATGAAGGATTTGGAGTTCCAGGTGGGGGATTTTTTGTTTTTAAAAGTATCTCATTTTAAAGGAGTCATGAGATTCGGCAAAAAGGGAAAACTCAGCCCTAGATTTATTGGGCCGTTCCGGATACTTCAGAGAGTTGGAGGAAAAGCTTATGAACTGGCGCTTCCACCCAACATGGAAATGATACATCCAGTTTTTCACGTATCTATGTTACATAAGTATTTGTGTGATGAATCTCATGTGTTGGAGCCCCGGACAGTTGATATCCATCAAGACTTATCTTTTTCGGAACAACCAGTAGCTATTGTGGGTAGAGAGACAAAGAAGCTATGGTCTCGATGGGTTCTTTCAGTCAAAGTGATTTGGCAACATCACAAGGAAAAGAGGCTACTTGGGAACCAAAAGAAGCCATAAGAGAGCAATATCCCAAACTCTTCACGGATGAAGGTACACACCATATCCTTTATAAATTTTGATTTGAGGACAAATCATTTTAAGGGGGGAGAATTTGTAATGACCAATTTTTTTAGTAAGACGACTTTAAAACTCGTGAAATTTACTCATTTTGGGCCTAATAGGCCTATTGATGATTAATGGGCCTAAGTGTAGATTAAAGAGTGCATATTTTCTTCATTAAATCAAGCTAAACTTAAGCTTAGGCCTACTAGCAATAATTAAAAAGGGTGTAGGCTTAATCAATATATATTTATACTTGGCCCAATTTTTAAGCTCAAATGTTGTCCAAATTTCTAGTAAAATCTTATAACTTCTTGAATTGTAAAAGGGATAAAGTAACAAAGAAATTGACAATTTCTTTCTCCCTTGAGCGTGAGGTAGAGAAGTTGACGAATGAGTTAATGAGTTTTCATTTTTTAAATCCGAGAAAAAAGAAAAAATCAAGAACTAACCATCACCAAAAAACCTAGGAAGAAAAGAAGAAGCTTGGGGAAACCCATTAGAGAAGAAAGGCTTGGATTTAAGGTAAGTAAGGCATGACCCAAACTTTGATGCTTTGAGTTTTAATGGTTTGATGATATTAGTATGATGATGATTAGTAGAAATTTGAATATTGATGATTGTTTGATTTAGAAGTTCATGTTTGGGTAAATTTTGATATCTCATATTAGTTAGATCATTAAGGTGATGGGATTTTGGTGATGATGAGATATTGGGGAGTATTATATGATGATAATTAGTGTGTTGAAGTTGTTGTGTTTGATATGGAATGAAGTTTGGAGTTAATCATAGAAGGAATGAAATCTGGTCTTGGAATCAGCATCGCGTCGTGACGCGCCAAGCTCGTGTCGCGACACAAACGAGGCAGAAACATGCACATATTTAACAAGGTCGCGTCGCGACGCGTACCCAAAAAAATCAAATTTTTTTTAGAAGTCGCGACGCGTAACTAAAGGTTTAAATTTTATTTTACATTTCATTTAAGGAATAGAAGATGTTTTAAGGGAGTAATCCAACTCGGTTAAGGAAATTAATTTGATTTTGAATCGTATTTTATAATTTATGATTCTAACCCAGTTTATTCCATATAGATACTTATCAGGAGCCGCGTTCTCCCACAGTGAAGTGAAGGAAACTTGACCAGACTTCAAATCTGTGAGTGGACGCTTTTATTTCAAAGTTGAATTGTATTCACTTGTTATTGATTCAGATTTATTTTAAATATTTTAGGGCATTAGCCTTATTGATTATCAGTTATTTCTTTTGTAAGAAAGACTAGAAAATTTTAAAGTTTAAAAGCATAAGTTATATGTTTTTCGAGGCATGGGGGAAAAACCCAATTATGCTCTTACTTATGGAATTGACAGACAGAGATCGTGTGCACATATAGTTTAGGGCTAGGAGGATGACGATACATAACGCCCATAGACCATAATTTCAGGGTCAGGTAGTAGCATGGATTAGCACTACCGACTCTAGTGCAGTGCCTTACGTAACCCCCAAGACCACTAGTTAGGCGTATGGGGGGACGGTGATACATAACGCCCCAATGCGTCAAGTTTTCCACAGTACCGGAGATTTTCTTCACATGAAGTTTTCAGAAAAGGCTTTTCCCCAGCTTTACAGAAAAGAATCAGTTTTCAAACAAAGTTTTCAGAAGCATTTTAAGAATAAATGATTCTACTCAGATGCAATGATTCAATTTCTTATTTTGTAACTCCACTCACTGAGATCATCAGGACTCACCCCCACCACTTCCCAGTTCTTTTGCAGGATTCGTCTTTTGGTGAGCCATGTGCTGCTTTTGGAGGCCCAGCTCGAAGACAAGTATTACGTTGCAGTCACTAGTCATCAGGTCCATCTTTTCCAGATCTATATTCACAAAGAATGTAGATCTCTAGGATGTCTTTTTGTCATATCATAGACATGTATTTGGTGATGTACATATACTATATATACTTTATACACTCTTAGACATGTATATATGCATATATTTGGTTTCATGATCTCGCATTCAAGTTTATTTAAGTTTTTAAGTTTGCATGTGTGATTAAGTAAAAAAATTGCATAACAATAAGATAAGAGCAAGTGTTCTAGTGCAAGAGTTAGAGGCTTAGGCGACAGTAGGATTTGTTGCTTTCCGGTAACATTCCAGTACTGGGGATGTTATAAAAATATAATTTTGGTGCCAAACATTCTTAATAGATTTATGATAGATATTGTGTGTCAAGATTTTTTGATAGATATTCTTGATAGATTTTTTGATAAATATTGGATATCAAAAATTCTTGATAGACAGTCTTGATAGAATTATGACAGCTATTGACTGTAATGAATTCTTGACAGAAATTTTTTGTCAATAATTATTTTCACGCCGATTATTGACTCTTAGATTTTTTGTTAAGAAACTCTTTTCATGACCGTTAAATATTGTCAAGATAGCATATTTTTTCTATTAGTGTTATTTAAGAAAATATAATAAATTAAATATATTTATTTATTATTCCAGTAATAATTCTTTTAAATTGAACCATATTCTCACTCTTTTTTGTCGTTGCTAATAGAATCATTTTTTCCACACAATATCATTAATCAAAGCTCTAAAAAATTGAAGAACTAAAAATAGATTAAAAATGAAATCGGATGTTTTTGGAAAATTAGAAATCGAAAATCAGTAAATAATGGGGAAAAATCACTTGAAAATCGGTATCAATATAAAATTGTCAAAATCAATCGAATCAAGACAGTCTTGACAGATTTTATGACAGCTATTGACTGCCATGAATTTTTAACAAAAACTTTTCTATCAAGAATTCTTGACATGCTATAATCCCTCTTTTATATGGAGAAGTGTTCTATGGGGTCGATAACTCTTGAGGTAAGTGATTCAGTGGCGCATAGGAAATGGAAAAACAGCTCATGTTTATAGTACTGACTGGATTCCAAACACAATTTGCTTCAGGCCATATCCACCACACCTATTGCATCGGGAGGCCACTATTTCGGAGCTAATCAAGGAGAACAATACATGGGACATCGAGTTGATTGAGGCCTCTTTTGGAGAGAATGCCGCACATAATATCTTAAGGATTCCACTTCCTAGGATACCTCAAGATGATATAGTTATTTGGCACCTTGAAAAATGAGGAAATGTTACACTAAAGACAACCTACTATAAAGAAAGATCGGTTAAAGAAGCTTAAGGCTTCGGTTTGTCAACGGGGGGCTTGTGGAAGAAAATATAGAGGTTAGACATTCATTTAAAAATCAGATACTTCATATGGAAATGCATAAAAGGATGGATGCCTATTTGTTAACTTATGGAAGAAGAAAATTTTGCCTTCTGGAAACTGCCAAATATGAAAGAATTATGAAGAAACCATCAGTCACGCCATTTTCCAGTGCAAGTATGTGAAACTTTGCTGGGAAATGGAGGGGCTACAACAAATGCAGAAGATGGCTTGCTACGGTACGATTGGTGATGTTATGGATTTCAGTTTTATGAACTTTGATATGTACAAAATGATCAGGTTGCAGCCTTAATGTGGGCGATATGGAGGGCCAAAAATGAATGTATCTTTACGAGCGCACGTAGTGGCGTGGATAAAATCTGTAACAAGGCAAAAGCGACACTATTATCTTTTGACTGCATACGGAATCAAGGTTGTGACGATGGCATGGTTGAGAATCAATTGATTTGGCAAGATTGGCAGCCTCCACCAGCAGGCTTAATCAAGATTATGTAGATGCAGCTTTAAACTTTGAGAAGCATACGGTGAGTTTGGGTTGGTGATGAGAGATTGGAACAGGTCAATTATTGGTGCAGGGACTAAAGTGATCCCCTTTTCTGAGGATATTGAAGTGGCAAAAGTTGATGCTATCTTGTTTGGTATCCATGGAGCCAAGTCAACGAAATTTTCGGCTTTCATTATTGAATCGGATGCCAAAAATATTATTGACTTAGATCTTGGAAATCTTTCAATAGCTAAAGAAACCGAATGGATTATTCAAGAGATAAGAGTAGGTGTGGCTCAATTGGCTTCTTGTCATTTCCTTTTTAAAACTAGATGCTCAAATATAGTTGTGCATAATCTAGCCAAAATGGCTTGTAATTTTATTGTTACTAGTTTTTGGAGGGAGCACTTTCCCTCACAGATCAGATGTATTTTTGCTTCTGCTTAATGAACATACGTTTCTTTTAAAAAAAAAATAAGAATTTTTGACATGCTGATTCTTGACTCCTAGATTTTTTGTTAAGATACTCCTTTCATGACGGTTAAATACTGTCAAGATATCCTATTTTTATAATATTATTATTTAAGAAAATATAATAAATTAAAAATATTTGTATTATTATTTTAATAATAATTCTTTTAAATTGAACCATATTCTCATTTTTTTCGTCGTTGCTTGTAGACGCTGGTTTTCGCCCGAGGTCCGCAATCGAGATTTCATTGAAAGAGGGGCATCAGCGATCCTGCAAAACAAGGGTAGAGTGAGCGAGAGTAGACTACCCACCGGTGTGGTGGGTGCCGGGGGCACTCCGACGCTCAAGTCAGTAGTGGAAGTGGCTATTAATACCATAGAAGGAGGAGCATGGTCAGAGATTACCTTGATTCCTGTAAGCTATCGTGAGGGCTGTAGGTAGGGGTTCTATAGAGAGAATATTATTTAGTTATGAGTAGAAGAGCTTGAATGGCGAATGTTTGAGAGATAGGAGTTGAATGTCCTTCCTTCTGGAGCCTCGTTTCCTATATATACATGTTCTAGTAACGTGTGCTTTTATTGCCCTTTGACTGCTCGTCCGTTGGGTCATGGTAACGGTCGACTTCATGAGGAGCTATTACTGCATTTTTGCCCGTTGTAGGCTGGAACATGGGTTATGAATGGCGTTTATGAACTTGGGCGTTACGTGAGCTGGCCTTTAGATGGTTTTCTTCGGTTACGGGTGTTGGTACTCATTGGGCATGGGCTTGCATTATGTCTTTGAGGTTTGGTTAGGGGGTTCGGGGGTGCACCCAGTAGTGGTCCTGGAGCAAAAGGTCAAAATTGCCCTTGGACCAAATTTGGCCCGTACATTGCTAATATAATCGTTTTTTCAACACAACATCATCAATAAAAAATCCAAAAATTGAAGAACTAAAAATAGATTAAAAAATGAAATTGGATGACTTTTGGAAAATTAAAAATCGAAAATCGATGAATTAATTGTTCAAAATCACTTAAAAATCGATGTCAATATAAAATGATCAAAATCAACCGGATCAAATTGATCAAATAGCAATTTACTATCAACTATTGCAATGGTATCATGTAATTAAGTCCACCTCTAATATAACAAAACTCAAGTCTAATTTTTTCTACCGTGAACTCACAACACAAAGCATGATTTATTGAAACTACTTTCACCAATATTAAAGACGGGTCAATTTTTAGCATTTACATAAGGGCAGCCCTGAATTATGCTAAATTTTTGAATCTCGACGCATATTTTAAAAGTGAAACCCTATTAGTAAAAGATAAAAAATAAAAATTTCATATTATATATTTAAAAATAAAAATTTCTTTATATTTGAACCATAATTTTCCAAATTTTTAGTTAATATTTGTTTCTTTTTTGTCTAAATTATGAATTTGTCTATATGTTGGAAGTTTGAATACATAAGTCTAAATGATATATTTGTTTTCGATTTTAATGTATGATATTAATTAAATGGTAAGCAGTTTATTTTTTATACATAAAAAAACATCTTAAATTAAATATAGTTCTGTTGCGTGTTTTGGACTCGGTCTGTCCTAAGCGAAATAAAAGGCAATAGTATTTGGGATATCCCTCCAGAGAGTGCACTGATGGAGGAAACTAGATTGTGGTGGTCCTACGAATGAGGTTCTTAAATTTTCTATGAATAAAAAGGAGCCTACAAATAATAAACAGAGAGCGTTAAGAGGCATGCAGTGCGAGATGGGCGTATAGCGACGACACTTCAACTGTCAAGTCAGGTAATCGTAGTAAAAACGGGGGATTCTCTCATTAGAAAGGTGTTTGCATGTGTTGTTATGTCGAGAACGTGTGTGAGAGTTAAGAGAGTTTGGGTACAAAATTTGTTTCATGGACCTTTGTCTATCTTCCCATTTTATAGGAGATAGTATATCATGTTTCGAGTGTATATGTCATCTCTCTCACATCAGTTGGGTCCCACATAGTTGTGGGACCCAGCTGCGGTGAGAGAGGTGACATATACACCCGAAACATAATATAATTTTTCCTTTTATAGGGCCTCTGAGAACATATTTTGGTCAAAACCATACAAATGGCAGGTGCTGATTGGCTATTCTCCTCCTCAAGTATATATATAGAGAGAGAAAGAGATTTTATTAGGGACCCAAGGCATTAATGCTTTGGGGCCTTGGCATTAAGCTATATGGTACCTTCTTGATGGAGTGACTATTCATCCTCCACATGACACTTGATTGTGGCAGGAACTTAGGTGGATTTAGGGTTGCCATGCCTGTCTTGAATGTTTTAGGAGAGTGGACCCTTTAGAGGATGGAGGGCTGGGGCCTTCCATGCATGAATCCTTATTTATTCATACTAACTTTCCTCGTAAACCATCCTTATGTAAAGTCCAGTTACAGTATCTTTGCATGAAATGTCTGAGCCATGCATGACATCTTTTCCAGCAAGCTTTGCTAGTTGTAATCCAGCAAACAACAATTTGCAAAGAATCCAGCAAGCCTTCCACAAGATCAAACCACATTCATGAAGAAGTTGCCAAGGCAACTTTCGGTGGTGATTGCCATAAATCCAGGGAGTTGAAATTTTTGAAGAAACTGCCAACAAACCTTTCGGTGGTTCACTGTAGTTTTGTTGAATTTTTGGACTTGATAAATGCTATGAATTCAGAGCTTGTGCTTGAGCTTATGACATCCCAAAACTTGTAAAGAGAGAGTGTAGAGTGAGGTTTTTCTTTAAGTTATAATACTTGTATTTCTATTCTTGTAAGTAATAAAAGCTTTCGGTTTTTCCTCAAACACACTCTAGAGTGATCAGAGAATCACAACAAGTGGTATCATGAGCTAAGGTTACCTGGAGGGATCCCGAAAATCAGAAATAGAGCTTCGGTTCGGAAAACTGGTTCCGACGAAAGTTGTCAAAAATTGATTTTGAGCATACCATCAGCTAGTTCATGTCGAGACGAGACGGTGGTATTTTCCGGCGATAAAACCGACGTCCAGATACACCGCATGCGCCTGCACGCACCGGCGTGTCACTCCCAGTCTCGGTCACACGCTTCATGCACCATTCAGAGGTTGAAGACGATTACGTAGTGGCTACGTCAGCGCCACGTCAGCACACATCAGCGCCCAGTCAGCTCCACGTCATCATATAGTCAGTAGCCACGTCATCGACACGTCATCTGCCACATCAGTGCCACGTGTCAGCCACATCAGCAAATCGGTCCCACTTTTTCCATGTCAATAGCCACGTGTCAGCCACGTCAACAACCTGGTAAATTTCATCGAGCCCCCTGAAGTCTTTGAAATTTACAGTTTAGCCTCAAAAGTTTTAGAAATTTACAAATCAGTCTCTGAGTCGAATTTGGACCAATGAAGTGTCTAACCCACCATTTTCGACCATTCCATACGCAACAGTGACCTTCGATTTGTGAAATTCAGCCTCGATTTTAACCTATTTTCATTTTAAACTTTAAAACTTAAAATGGAAATGGAAGATTCCCCTTCTGGTGTAATGATCAAGCTGACAGCAACTAATTACTCCCTCTGGAGACCTCAGATGATAGATTATTTACACTGTAAGGATTTGTTTGATGTTATCGAGGTGAAGGGAGTAAGACCAGAATTTGTTAAAGAGTATGACTTTAATAAACTCAATAATATAACTCTAGTCAGATTAGACAGTGGATCGGTCATAGTGTCTTCCACCACGTAGCACATGATACAGATGCTTACGAAATGTAGAAGAAATTGGAAGAAATGTTTCAGGCCAAAACCGCTCGGAATAAAGCCTTAATCATGAGGCGTTTGGTGAACCTGAAGCTACGAAGTGGAATTTCCATTACAGAATACACCAACGAGCTCCAAAGCCCGGTGAACCAGTTGTCTGCAGTAGACATGCAACTGACAGACGAAGTTCAAGCCCTCTTACTACTCAGTTCTCTTCCTGATAGATGAGAGACATTGATGGTTACTCTCAGCAACTCAGCTCCAGGAGGCAAACTTACCATGCATATGGTAAAAGATGCCCTGTCAAATAAAGAAGCCAGAAGAAAAGACGTGGGCTCAGATCAAATAGAAGACCTTATCTCGGAGCATCGAGGAAGACAACATAAGAAAAATCAAGGTAAAGGGAGAGGCATAAGCAAAAGTAGGGGCAAATCCAAGGACGGGAGAAAGCCTACATACAAGTGCTTCCATTGTGGCATAGAAGGCCACCTAAAGAAGAATTGCCGAAAACTGCAACGAGAGTAGGGACAAGGCAATAACCAGCCGAAGAAGAATGATGCAGAGACACTAGTAGTTACCACATGAGATGTAGCTATATGCTTCGGCAAGGAAGAAGCATGCCTTCACACCGCAACTCAGGATGTCAAATGGGTGGTAGATACTGCAGCATCCTACCACGTCACTATTCACCGGGATTTATTCACAACATACAAAGCATGAGACTTTGGAGCAGTGAAGATGAGAAATACCAGTTCTTCTTTGAGAGGAGAAATTGGTGAAATACAGTTGCAGATAAATGCAGGGTATACAATAACCCTGAAGGAGGTGAGACATGTTCCAGAACTCCAGCTCAATCTACTCTCGGGGGTAGCCCTTGAAAAATAGGGTTAGCCACTTCAGCAATGGCACTTGGAGAATGATAAAAGGTGTCATGGTCATCGCTCGATGACATATTTGTGGAACTCTATACAAGACTCATGTGAAGATTTGTGCAGAAAGCCTCAATGTAGCTGAACCAGAGGCTTCTCAGAATCTGTGGCACCAGAGACTCGGTCACATGAGTGAAATAGGGTTGTCTACCTTGACAAAGAAGGATTTAATCTCTGTCTCCAAAAATACTGTTTTAGATCCTTGCAATCACTGTCTTTTCGGTAAACAACATTGAGTCTCTTTCAATTTCTCTTCTACAAGGAGATCAGAGTTACTCAGTCTGGTGTACTCTGATGTTTGTGGTACCTTGGAGGTGAATTCACTAGGCGGTAATAAATATTTTCTGACTTTTATTGATGATGCTTCTTGGAAGGTATGTGTGTATTTTATGAAAACAAAAGATCATGTTCTAGACTATTTCAAACTGTTCCATGCCATGGTCGAGCGTGAAAAATGGAAGAAACTGAAGTGCCTTCGTACATATAATGGAAGCGAATACACTTCCAATGAGTTCGATGCCTACTGCGGAAGTCACGGTATTTGACACGAAAAGACTGTTCCACGACCCCATAACACAATGGTGTCACTGAAATGATGAACCACACCATTATGGAGAAAGTTAGAAGCATGATCAGCATGGCTAAACTACCAAAGCCATTCTGGGGAGAAGTTGTTCGTGATGCATTCTACATGATCAACAGATCACCTTCGGTTCCGTTGAACTTTGAAATTCCGGAGAAAGTGTGGTCTGATAAGAATCCCTCATATTCTCACCTCAGAACATTCAGATGTTTAGCCTTTGCACATGTATCCAAGGAGCTCAGGAAGAAGCTCGATGCAAAAACTACTCCATGCATCTTCATAGGCTATGGAGACGAGGAATTTGGATACAGGCTACGGGACTCGAAGGAAATGAAGGTCATCAGAAGCAGAGATGTAGTGTTTCTTGAAGACCAAATAATAGAAGACATTGAAAAGCCCAAGATATCTTCTAATTCCAGGGCCGACAAAGCTGATGCAAATCCAGACACAACCGCAGCACCAACACGAATGGCCACATATAATGATGAGGTGCAAGACATACTAGAAGCAAAACCGGATGAGGAAGGTGGTGCTGAGCAGGGGAAGCTGCAGCCTGCTCCATTAGAGGCTACATGATCAACCACAGATCAAGATGACAACAGGCAGCCAGAAACCAGTGAACCTCCAGTATGAAGATCTGAGCGAGGCAGGATTCCATCATCCAAATACTCAGGATCTGAATACATTCTGCTAACTGACGAGGGGGAGCCAGAAACTTTCAACGAAGCTGTATCTCATAAAGACAAAGATAAATGGTTGCACGCAATGCAAGATGAAATAAATCTCTGTAGAAAAAAAACACTTATGAGATAGTCAAGCTCCCACATGGAATGAAGGTACTGAAGAACAAGTGGGTTTTCAAGCTCAAGAAAGATGACAGCGAAAATGTGGTGAAACACAAGGCTCGGCTAGTAGTCAAAGGATTCCTAAAAAAAAAAAGAATTGACTTTGATGAGATCTTTTCACCAGTGGTAAAAATGGCTTCAATCCGAGTCATCCTAGGATTGGTAGCCAGTTTGAACTTGGAGCTTGAATAGATGGATGTCAAAAAATCATTTCTTTATGGTGATCTGAATGAAGAAATCTACATGGAGCAGCCAGAAGGATTCAAGGTTTCAGGAAAAAAAAACCTTATTTGCAAGCTGAAAAAGAGCTTGTATGGGCTCAAGCAAGCACCAAGGCAGTGGTACAATAAATTTGACTCATTTATGGTGGGTCAAGACTACAAAATAACTGCAGCAGATCGGTGTGTATACATTCAGAGGTTTCCAGATGGAAATTTTGTTGCTCTTCTACTATTTGTGGATGACATATTGATTGTTGGACAAAAAGCAGCGAAGATCAGCCAACAAAAGAAGGAACTCTCCAAGTCTTTTGACATGAAAGACTTAGGACCAGCTCAACAGATTTTAGGAATGAAGATTGTTCGTGATAGACAGAACAAGACGTTGTGGCTTTCACATGAGAGTTATATTGAACGAATAATCAGGAGGTTTGATTTACAGAAAGCCAAACCAGTCAGTGTTCCGCTAGCGCACCATTTCAAATTGAGCAAGAGTTCGTGTCTCTCATCCAAGAAAGAGATATATGAGATTTCATCAATACAATATTCTTCAGCTGTTGGAAGTGTAATGTATGCAATGGTATGTACTAGGCCAGATATTGCACACGCAGTGGGTGTAGTGAGCCATTTTCTCTCTAACCCTGGAAAGCAAAACTAGGAGGCAGTCAAATGAATACTCAAGTACCTCAAGGGTACATCGAAGTTTCGTCTGTGCTACGGGGGAGTTGATCCAATCTTGAAAGGCTATACAGATTCAGATATGGCATGAGATCTTGATGGGAGGAAATCTGCATCAGGTTTCATCTACACTTTTGTAGGGGGAGCTGTGTCATGGTAGTCAAGATTGCAGAGGTGTATTGCATTATCCACAACAGAAGCTGAATATATTGCAGCAGCGGAAGCAGGAAAAGAAATATTGTGGTTAAAGCATTTTCTCCAAGAATTAGGGATCAAGCAGACAGAATACAAGATACATTGTGACAGTCAGAGTGCTCTGGACTTGAACAAAAACTCAATGTATCATTCCTGGATGAAACACATTGATATTCGCTATCATTGGATACGCGGGGTGATGAATCAACAACTGTTGAGACTAATGAAGATCCATACAGATGAGAATCTAGCCGACATGTTAGACATAGCCGGGATAGCTGTCAGATGATTGTTTCAGAT
The DNA here is from genome assembly GCA_019454045.1 of Zanthoxylum bungeanum. NCBI lineage: Eukaryota > Viridiplantae > Streptophyta > Magnoliopsida > Sapindales > Rutaceae > Zanthoxylum > Zanthoxylum bungeanum. The sequence goes on along the minus strand of SKCR01001525.1, from coordinate 11,995 downwards.
GCAGCTGGAGGGGGAGAATTGTAAAGTCCAGCTACATTATCTTTGCATGAGCCATGCATGACATCTTTCCAGCAAGCTTTGCTAGTTGTAATCCAGCAAACTACAACTTGCAAAGAATCCAGCAAGTCTTCCAGAAGATCAAACCACAGCCATGAAGAAGTTGCCAAGGCAACTTTCGGTGGTGATTGCCATAAATCCAGGGAGTTGAAATTTTTGAAGAAACTGCCAACAAACCTTTCGGTGGTTCACTGTAGTTTTGTTGGATTTTTGGGCTTGATGAATGCTATAAATTCAGAGCTTGTGTTTGAGCTTATGACATCCCAAAACTTGTAAAGAGAGAGTGTAGAGTGAGGTTTTTCTTTAAGTTGTAATACTTGTATTTCTATTTTTGTAAGTAATAGAAGCTTTCGGTTTTTCCTCAAACACACTCTATAGTGATCAGAGAATCACAACACCTTACTTAGAAGACACATGTCAAATCTCCGTTGGACCCAAACATTATCCTATAACATCTAATATTTTGTGAGCTTATGTTATTTAAAGTGTTATATATTCAAGGAAGTTAAATATTTATATATTTACGGTGTTATCTAGTATTTATATTTTATAAAAATTAATAAGTTAAAACAATTTGCAATGAAGAAAGTCATTTGTGCAAATCACTATTACTTGAATCATACTAGAAGCTTTGAATAGTTAATTATAAAAATGACCATTTTCAGATAGACAAATGTACTAAAAATTCTTAATTACTACCTTGTTACTAGGGTTACCGTATTTCAAAACAAGTACTTATACATCAACCATCTTTTGACTACTTTTTAGCCCAAGTATTTTACTATTTTATACGGGCTTTGGAATTTTCTCCATTTGAATTCCACTCTAAACTTACATTTATATGTAACTTACTGTTAAGGGTGGCAAAAAAGCCCCGGTCCGGCTCGTGCGGGTTTTGGCCTTGCTCGAGGTAAAAAATCTCAGGCCCGGTCCGGCCCGGACTTTAAAAATATTATATATATTTATATCTATATTTATAAAATAAATTATATTTATATAATAAATTAAAAATATATTTAAATTTTTTATTAATAAAAAATCGGGCCGGATAAAACCTGGCTCGAAAGGCCCGCAGGGCGACCGTCGGCCGGCAGTCTCGGCCGCACTCTCGCCGAGACTCGGACGGACGGACTTCCCGAACCCGGACAAAAAAATAATTGCCGGGCTCGAACCGAGCTTATCAAACTGACCCGCCCATTGCGGCCCTTACTTACTGTTGATTCACATACATTTTCCCCCCTCATACATAAAATTTCTCTCGTCCCGCCGAAGGTAATATAAAAAAATAATAATTAAATGAAATGGAAAGAGGGTACATTTGCGTTGTATACAAGGAATTGATTAGTTTTAAATTAACATGAGTTATAACTATTCAAAATAATATAAAAAAAGAAACAGAAATTATTTTGAAACTACATGTACATGCATGCTTGTGGAATAAATACTCGTCAAACCAGACAGAGTAGGCAAGTCCTTTTTGATTTGCTATCTTTCACATCGACAATAGGTTCGAAATATGGAATTTTTGTCGTCAAAAAGAGGTCCAGGTCACATGTTATAAAATAAAATTTTATTTGTTTGTTTGTTAAAAAGAGTCAAAGAACGTGTCTCAAGTGTCAAAAGAAATTTCGAAGCAAATTAAATGAAGAAGGTCAAGATTATTTCTCGTTCACCACTTCTGTCAAATCAAACACACGCTTATTTATTCATGTTCAATATTCTTTTAGACACATTCCTCGTTCAAAATCAACCCTAGAACCACACCACAGAAGTTCCATTAATGAAGTTAAAAAAATAAACACTAAAAGCTTCAATACATTATAAATACACACACAAATATAATTAATCTCCATATAAAACTTCATAAACAAGAAACCAAAGGGGCAAAAAAAAAAAAAAAACAACCATGCAATATCGTTCAGCAGCCATGAATTTGCAACGCCAAATGCAAAATCGCGTTATAAAGTCATGTGATGTTTTCATCAACCACAGAGGAATCGACACGAAGAGAACGGTGGCCACATTGCTTTATGATCATTTTTCTCGGCTTAATATATGTTCATTCTTGGATAACAAGAACATGAAGCCGGGTGACAAATTATTTGACAACATCAATAATGCCATAAGGAATTGTAAGGTTGGTGTTGCAGTTTTTTCACCAACTTATTGTGAATCTTATTTTTGCCTTCATGAACTTGCTCTTATAATGGAGACCAAAAAGAAGGTCATTCCAATTTTTTGTGATATTAAACCATCACAACTTCGTGTTATTGATGATGGAAAATGCACGGCTAGTGAGATTAAGAGGTTTAGCTGGGCACTTGAAGAAGCTAAGTACACAGTAGGGGTCACATTCGACTCTTTAAAGGGGTATGAATATAAGGTTAATATAATGTACCTTTCCAATAGCTTTATGAAAATTAGGGTTAGGGTTTTATGCATTGACATTTTTTTTTTTTTTATGGTTTATAGGAACTGGTCAGATGTTGTGACAAATGCTTCAGATATAGTCATTAGAAGCTTAATGGAGATTGAGAACAAAGAGCAGAGGCAGAGGCAGTGGCGGCGCCAGAGCTCAACTCCGATGGTGATTTAACACATACAACGGCTTCAAGCTAGATTCAATTTAATAACCAGAAACTCTTATTTTCAACACTTCTGTGAGAAAATGATCGAAATCTTACGTTGTTTGTCGAAATTAAATATTTTTCCTTAATATTTTTCAAAATCCATTAAAACTCTCTAGCGTTGAAAAAATTATTGACTTTTAATTTTTTAAATACTTTTTACTAATTTAAACAAATTTTATTGATTAATGACGGGTTTTATCACATCAAAAGTAAAATGGTAAAAGATCTAAATTTTTTTTGAAAGTTACCATTTTTTTTAACTACAAAAGATTTTGATGAATTTTTAAATGTGATGGAAAAAATGAAATAGTTTGGACAAACAGCGAGGGAGTTTTAATCATTTTCCGGCACTTTTGTTGATATGTGAGAATTTCTCTGTTTCTGATGATAGTATTTAACTTCATTCGTTTATTTGTTTGTTTATATTTGTTTATATTTAATTCCATGATATTTTGATTTCTTTTCAATAACATTTAATTGTACCAAGTCGTTGTAGTTAAGAACTCTCTGAGGCTTGTAATCGTTAATAATGATTCATATAATATTCTTCTCTTCTTTTATCCTTTATATTTAGAGTGATACATAGTTACTTATATTATATTCTAATTGACTTCGTATATGTCCGGAAGATATGCATCAATAAAAAATTAACTGAATTTTTGGATTGTCTTTTCATGCCTATTTGTTGGTGTCACGATTCCCTCCCTAGAGCGGGCCCGACTCTAGAAATGGGTCCGTGAACTATTTCAGCTCGAGTATTCTACATATCATGCAGCTTAACTAAACTTGTAAAAAAAAAAATATTCCACAAAATATAATTCAATAAGTGTAAAAAGAAATGTTTACAATAAAAGTCTGCGAAAAACATGAAAATGTCTTAAATCTCCAATCTCAAATGAAATGTATGGACCAACCTGAATGACGGCTGTGGTAAACGAATTAAATCTTGGTACTGCTACTGCTGTGCTGGCGAACAACTTGGGATGTTCGGGAAAAAAAGGGTGAGCTTCAAGAACCCAGTAAGCAAAACACTCAAACTCTCAACATGATCTCACCCAAAAATAGATATGTGGATATATATATATATATATATATATATATAACCTTGTTTGAGTGATGTTATTTTGTTTTGTGTGTGTATATATATATATAAACAATATTTGAAAAAAAAATTATATTTAACTATCTTAAACAAAACATACTCACAACAAAATAACATCATTCAAACAAGATTTGCTAGCCGAATTTGGTATAATAGTGGATTGAAATCATTGGGAGAGTATTAACATCCTTTATCCCCAAGGTTTCCAACCATATAACCTCGCATAAATGTGTAAGGGAGTAATTGAACCACACACATCTGCTAACCTAATATAACCTTGCATCTCCGACTACTATTATACAAAACCCGACAGCATAACAATAACAACTTATATCATCCAACACCCCCAAATTTTACATTCAACCTATCAACCTCATCTCAACAATCATGAAATAATCAAGATCTCCACTCATAACACAACCATTAAATTATTCTGAAATCATATTCACGAATTTTTAACACCCATGCTATCAATAACTCAATAAATAATTCAAATATCTATATACATATAATTATGTTTATATAATTATTTATATAGACTTTTACGGCAAACATCAACCAATAAATAATTATATTAAGAAAATCATCGTGCATTGTACTTACATCAATCCACGTAATGATGTCTGACAATCGCGAAGATAAAATTCAATTCATTATAGATGGCTTGAGTAAGGAGTCTTTAGATGATACATCATTGACTTCTGAGACGCATCCGAGTGGACATGTTCATCGAGTAATTCTCAATTTGCATACACAATTTCAAAAAGAAAGAAAATAATACAGTCTCGAGAATCTGACTTTAAAAGACCTTGTTTGCCAATTTATAAGAAAATTGGATGCGAAGCTTATCCCCGACCCATAGAGGGCGTTCAAGCCGTTACTGGACGTAAAACCATAGGAAGATGTGAGCCACAATCACAACTACCAGTACATATTTTTCAATTTATTGCTTTGATTTCCTTTACTTTAAATTACTGTTTTCATTTACTTTAATTTACTGTTTTGATTTCCTTTATTTTTGCCGACAATATCTAAATTTTTTGACTTTCACGATCTATTTTACTGTTCATTTGATAATTGTCATTTTGCAGGTATTAGTGCATTTATTACTTACCCTTTTCAGGATCTATAAATTACTCGTCATTTCTCTCTTCGACACATCTAGATAAGAGAGATATCAAAAATGGAGAAAACTTCAAGACGACGAGTCACTACTATCTGTATGTTTTGTGGAACTAGCTCTGAAACTAAACAAAATTTATTGAAGCTGCAAAAGAATTGGATATTGTTATGGCGGAAAGAAACATGAACTTAGTATATGGCGGTGGCAATATTGGATTGATGAGATCTATTTCAAAGGCCGTGCAAGAAGGTGGCAGTCAAGTTTTTGAGATCATTCCAAAACCTTTGGCATAAACCTCATCGGAAAATCAAATGGAGAAGAATGCATTGTCTCAGATATTTTTAAAAGACCTTGTTTGCCAATTTATAAGAAAATTGGATGGGAAGCATATCCCCGACCAATAGAGGGCGTTCAAGCCGTTACTGGACGTAAAACCATATGAAGATGTAAGCCACAATCACAACTACCCGTACATATTTTTCAATTTATTGCTTTGATTTCTTTTACTTTAAATTACTGTTTTTATTTACTTTAATTTATTGTTTTGATTTCCTTTACTTTTACCGACAGTATTTAAACTTTTTGACTTTCACGATTTATTTTACTGTTCATTTGATAATTGTCATTTTGCAGGTACTAGTGCATTTATTACTTACCATTTTCAGGATCTATAAATTCAGCTCGTCATTTCCCTCTTCGACACATCTAGATAAGAGAGATATCAAAAATGGAGAAAACTTCAAGACGACGAGTCACAAATATTTGTTTGTTTTGTGGAACTAGTGTATTAGTTCCACAAAACATCTAGATAAGAGAGATTTCAGAATTGGAGAAAACTTCAAGACGAGGAGCCACTAATATATGTGTATTTTATGGAACTAGCTCTAGAACTAATCCAGAAATTATTGAAGCTGCAAAAGAATTGCGTAGAGTTATGGCGAAAAGAAACATGCACTTAGTATATGGTGTGGCAATCTTGGATTGATGATATATGTTTCAAAGGCCGTGCAAGAATGTGGTAGTCAAGTTTTAGAGACCATTCCAAAACCTTTGGTAGAAACATCTTCGGAAAATCAAATAGAGAAGAATGCATTGTCTCAGGTATGTTTAAAATACATTGATTGCCAATTTAATAGAAAATTGGATGGGAAGCATATCCCCGACCCATAGAGGGTGTTCAAGCCGTTACTGGACGTAAAACCATAGGAAGATGTAAGCCACAATCACAACTACCAGTACATATTTTTCAATTTATTGCTTTGATTTATTTTACTTTAAATTACTGTTTTCATTTATTTTAATTTATTGTTTTGATTTCCTTTACTTTTTGCCGACAGTATCTAAACTTTTTGACTTTCACGATCTATTTTACTGTTCATTTGATAATTGTCATTTTGCAGGTACTAGTGCATTTATTACTTACCCTTTTCAGGATCTATAAATTGCTCGTCATTTCTCTATTCGACACATCTAGATAAAAGAGATATCAAAAATGGAGAAAACTTCAAGACGACGAGTCACTAATATCTGTGTGTTTTGTGGATCTATCTCTATAACTAAACTAGAATTTATTGAAGTTGCAAAAGAATTGCGTAGAGTTATGGCGGAAAGAAACATGCACTTAGTATATGGCAGTGTCAATCTTGGATTGATGATATATGTTTCAAAGGCCGTGTAAGAAGGTGGCAATCAAGTTTTAGAGATCATTTCAAAACATTTGGCAGAAACCTCATCAGAAAATCAAATGGAGAAGAATGCATTGTCTCAAGAATGTTTAAAAGACCTTGTTTGCCAATTTATAAGAAAATTGGATGGGAAGCATATCCCCGACCCATAGAGGGCGTTCAAGCCGTTATTGGACGTAAAATCATAGGAAGATATGATCCACAATCAAAACTACCAGTACATATTTTTCAATTTATTGCTTTGATTTCCTTTATTTTAAATTACTGTTTTCATTTACTTTAATTTACTGTTTTGATTTCCTTTACTTTTGCCGACAGTATCTAAACTTTTTGACTTTCACGATCTATTTTACTGTTCATTTGATAATTGTCATTTTACAGGTACTAGTGCATTTATTACTTACCCTTTTCTAGATCTATAAATTCAGCTCGTTATTTCTCTATTCGACACATCAAAAAGAGAGAAAACATGAAGACGACGAGTCACTAATATCTGTGTGTTTTGTGGAACTAGCTCTGGAACTAAACCAGAATTTATTAAAGTTGCAAAAGAATTGGGTAGAGTTATGCGTAAAGAAACATGCACATAGTATATGGCGGTGGCAATCTTGGATTGATGAGATATGTTTCAAAGGCCGTGCAAGAAGGTGGCAGTCAAGTTTTAGAGATCATTCCAAAACCTTTGGCAGAAACCTCATCGGAAAATCAAATGGAGAAGAATGCATTGTCTCAGGTATGTTTAAAAGACCCTGTTTGTCAATTTATAAGAAAATTGGATGGGAAGCATATCCCCGACCATAGAGGGCGTTCAAGCCGTTACTGGACGTAAAACCATAGGAAGATGTGAGCCACAATCACAACTACCAGTACATATTTTTCAATTTATTGCTTTGATTTCCTTTACTTTAAATTACTGTTTTCATTTACTTTAATTTACTGTTTTGATTTCCTTTACTTTTTCCGACAGTATTAAAATTTTTTTGACTTTCACGATCTATTTTACTGTTCATTTGATAATTGTCATTTTGCAGGTACTAGTGCATTTATTACTTACCCTTTTCAGGATCTATAAATTCAGCTCCTCATTTCTCTTTTTGACACATCTAGATAAGCGAGATATCAAAAATGGAGAAAACTTCAAGACGACGAGTCACTAATATCTGTGTATTTTCTGGAACTAGCTTTGGAACTAAACCAGAATTTATTGAAGTTATAAAAGAATTGGGTAGAGTTATGGCAGAAAGAAACATGCACTTAGTATATGGCGGTAGCAATCTTGGATTGATGAAATCTGTTTCAAAAGCCGTGCAAGAAGGTGGTAGTCAAGTTTTAGAGATCATTCCAAAACCTTTGGAAGAAACCTTATCAGAAAATCAAATGGAGAAGAATGCATTGTCTTAGGTATGTCTGAAAGACTTACTGAAATGATTAATTACGCTGACACTTATATTGCTTTACCAGGTGGGCTGGGCACACTGGAAGAAATATTCACAGTGGTATCATGGGCGAACTTGAATATTCACCAAAAACCCATTGGACTACTTAGTGTTGATAATTTTTTCGGTTTTCTTTTAGTATTTCTTGCGGATGCCAAAAGACTTGGGTTCATTTCGAAACCGGTAAAAAATATCGTCTTAACTATAAGAAAAGCTGTTGAATTAATTGATCAACTCTTAGCTTATGAACCAAAAATCAACCACATTCTTTCCAAGTTAAACTGATCTGTTAATGATCGTGGCAAGAAGCGTAGATTGGACTTTGATCTTAATCTGTAATTTTTCTTTTGAATTGTCGTAGATTCATTTGTCGATTCCACACTAACCAGATGATGTATTCTAAACTCTACTTCTTCTTATTTAGACATTGGGGACAATGTCTCAATTTGGTTTGGGAGAAGGGATAATTGACTAGATAGTTTTTGTTTTATGTTTCAATGTTGTGTTTTTCGTTAAATAAAATCATTTTTATTTTGATGTTTTATAAAAAAAAATTTCTTTTATGTTTTTTTTTTTGCTTTGTTGTTATTTTTTGTTGATTTTCTTTTGTGTTTTTCAAAAAAAAAAATACACACAAACTAGTAAAAAAAATTTTAATTAACCAAGTGGAATTGTTGTTCAAATGTGACTGTGTAAGGAATTTTCGCTCATGAGATGCATCTCAGAATAATTCTTAACAAGTTATTTTTGTTTTCTTTCTTTTTGAATCATTTAAATTTGTGAATTCTCCATAATATTGATTAAATTTGATCTTCGATAGGTATTATCAACATACAAGGTAACATATGATCATGGGTTGTAAGTGAAAATTTGGTAATATTCAGTTCTCTAGTTTGTTGGAGGTAGCACCTAAAGGCAGTGAAATTTATGTTTTTATTCAAAAAAAAAAAAAAAAACTAACCATGCTGATAAGTGTATTTTATACCCATTTATTCAGGAATTTTTAGTTTACTATTTTGTTAGGTTTCATGTCATTTAATTTAATTTATAGTTTGTTTTATATTTGATTGATATGAAGCATTAAAATATGGATATTGGAGCAATTAGACTTGTTTTGGGACCTTACGGACGCACCGAAAGCAAGCGGGAAAGCAGAAACGAAGAAGACACTCATCCTGAAAAATAAGGTGGCGTTGCGGTGCCACTTTTGGCGTCGTGGCGCCCCCTCAGGATGCCAACATAGAATTTCCCGAGAGATTAGCGTCAAGACGCCAATTCCGGCGTCGCGACGCAGTGAAAGAAGCCCAGAGTCGTCAATTTTTCAGTGTTCTACAAGCACAGAGACTTCAAGACTTCCCTATAAATATAGAAGCTCGTCCAAAACTCTAGAAATGGGAGGAAATACACATCAAAGACTCAAAACACATATTTTAGAGAGAACCAATGAGGAAGATTGAAAAGCGACAAAAGGAGACGAAGACGGTGACGTTCGAAGACGAAGGGATTCGATTCGAGTTTAATCTTCTAATTTCTTTCTTTAAACTCAAATGATTTCTAATATGTTCATGACCTTTTTTTCATTGTTATTATCTTTAGTCATAAACTAACTCTATTTTTCTAGAGGATGGTGTAGCCTATGCTTGAAACTATATATCTAATTTAATTATTATAAAGTTTTTATTCAGTTTATTTACATTCTCTTGTGTTTAATGCTTCTAGTTTGTTGGCCACAAATTAAGATGATGCATGTTTAAAATCTATCACTCGGTAGAGGGATTTCGAATAGGATCTATAGAATATAACTTAGGAGATTTGTAGAGTTATGGAGAATCTATAATCCCTTTGATGTCGTTAACAAAGAATCACATAGCGTAATGAGTTGTTGATTATTAGATTTTATAGGGATGTCGAAGTCAGTAGTTAATAATATTTTCACTCGGCACTCGGGAGAAGAAGTTAGAATAATTTAGGGTTCTTGGCTTATAAACAATGAAACTGAATAAAAATTGATTAGCATAACAAATACATAGGGGATAGCTAGGTGAAATCAGACTCTAGAATCTCTCCTATCTTAGTCTATCTTTATCAAATGTTTTGTTTCTTAATTATTTAGTTTTTAATCTAAATTTAGTTGCTTTCTAAATAAAGTTAGGTGTACTAATTATAGTACTTAGTGTGAGTTGGATACAATCCATGTGAGTTCGACGCTCTTTTACTTATCTTTACTAAAACTTGACACTGTATACGTGCGGTACGATAATCTCGCAACAAGTTTTTGGCGCCATTGCTGAGGATTGTTAATCTAATTCACATTAATACTATTACCAAATAACCTTAGCTTTAATTTAGATTTTTTTTTAGTACTTTTCTTGTCTTTTTGTGCTTCAGTGAAAGCGAAGATCCACAAGTCTTGACTATCTTCTGTTTGATCCTAAAATTGAAATAACAACGAGAAGACTAAGAGAAGAAAGAAACATTGAGAAAAAAGCACTAACAGCTGAAAATATAGAGAACGACCCACGCCAAGTGGCAATCCGAGATCACTTCAAGCCGGTCGTAGATGATAATTATTCTGGGATTGCGCACCCATCAATCAATGCCAATAACTTTGAGCTGAAACCTATATTGATCAACATGGTGTAAAAGAACCAATTTGGGGGTTCAGCTGTAGAGGATCCAAATATGCATTTAAGGATGTTCTTGTTAGTCTCTAAGACATTCTCCAAGATCTATAAACATGATTTATTGTGTGAATAAACAAGTAAAAGTTGCGGAATGACTTACATTGTTTTGGAGAAATTCGAAATTTCTTTGAATGGATGAAGCTCCAAGCTTTTTGATTTGTTGTTAAACCCTTGGATGGGTTTCCCTATCACCTCAAATGACTCCTCAAGTGCTAGTTATTGGGAATTTTTGAAGTAAGAATTTCTCTTCCAAGTTGAGAGAGTTTCGGCCATGAGAGAAGATAGGAGAGTGAATAATGCTTTTCAAAAGTTGGTTGTGTGTGTGTGTTAATGAATCCAATTTATTAAGGCCAACCACTTCAATCAAATGTCAAAAGTTGATGTAAGTCAAGGGTCCCACCACTTTTAAATTCCAAATTTAAGTTGGATTCTCCAACACACAACTAGACTTGGGCCCGGGTTCATTTAATTCCAAATTAAACGAATTTGTCGTCGTGATATAATTAAATCCAATTTAATTAAATAATTATGCCTAGTAAAATTATTACGATAGTCGCTTACGAATTAATTCCAAATTAATTCGTTCGCCGGAATTAAAATCCAATTTTAATTTCGTATTGAAATCCAATTTCAATTAATATATCTGATATATTATTTTAGACCAAATAAATAAATTAAATAGAAAAATACAATTTAAGTATTAAATTTATTTTATCGATTAATTCTAAATTAATCGCGTTCTCTCTTATATACGAATTTAATCCCAGATTAATTTTGCCGCAATTAATCCCATATTAATTTTCTCTCTCATAATTAATCCCAAATTAATTCTATATGAGTCAAATGTCATTGGTGAATCTTTTGGAAGCGACCCAAGAGATTCCTAAATATGTTGGCAATAAATACGGTCATCGGACTATCCGAACACGTGCGTACCCCGTAGCACATTCTCACCGATTTACAAGACATGGTTGGCTTCTAGCAAAGCACCGTGCCTACCCAATTCTCCAGAAATATTCACCAAGGAATATAATATGTATCAGGCGTAGTAATAAAATGTAATGTGTAATACGATCTAGTATCGGATGTCACATGTTAGGCCTAAGGCTGACTCTGTGTCTGCCCTTGTACGAAGCATATATCGGATCCCGAGTAACTAGTCTATGTAATCGGAAAGTCATGACTAGTCATACTTTCCCAATAGCTGCAGCTTTTAAGAGTACTAGTTCAGTATCCTGTGTGACCATCATCTCCATATGACTGAAGTGATACTCTCAT